>BPLQ01012787.1:0-14319 GCA_021605075.1 Caerostris darwini
CAGACATCTGTTATAGAGAAAAAACGTTCCAATCACATTGAGAAATGATAAAACTTGATCCCCCTCTTGGCGGATTGTCTTAAAAGGACTGCAAACGAGTCGACCAAGTGCTGTTTTCTTTCTTTTTTCTCTGAAGTGACTGAATAGGCGGGAGTTTCCGCCTTTTCACAAAGTGAGCCTTTGTGGTTTCGTGAATCACGCCATGGGATAATAAGACCAGCCAACTAGATTCCGATGTAGACTCGAGGACCTGAAAATCTCCGAACTTGGAGTTATTTGAATATTTGTATCGAATTTATATCCTTAATTTTCGCTTTTCGTAAATCATTACGTGTGCTGAGGAACCGCCCCCACTTTGGGCAGAGGCTCTTTTTAGTAGGTGCTGGTGGCAACGCCGTTCAGACATGTGACTCACGGCCCATTCAATGCGCGTGCGGTGGATTGCTCTCTGCCGTTTGTTCGAATCCTCCACCGATATCTGGAAGTTTTCACCTTTTCATTTATTTATTTATTCATTTTTTGGCATTGTGATTTTGAATGAAGAAGAAAAGGGAATCAAAACTATACAAATTTCGGTTGATGTCGATTATTTGGAACTTTTTTTATTGTCATAAATTGAGGTGTGGGTTCTTTTTTTTTTCCTTTTTTGAGGAGTTCTCTCTATTTTTTTTTTCTTTCGAATTTAATTAATGTTCGATTCGTATTCTAAATCAATATCTCCGTTTTATGGTTGTTTACTTAATAATAACTTTTACTAAAGATGGAAAAAATTTAATTGTAAAATTATTCTTGATTGGTTTTTTATTAATTTTTTGTAAGCAGCAACCCAATAGATGCAACCTATTTTATTTCGAGGGTGACAAAATAGTTTAGTATCGCATGCATGGAATAGCATTTTTCCTACCAGAAGAGTTTCGGCGTTTCATTCCCAGGAGAGAGGAATTTCTGCTATCTGACAAATACATAATAAACCCATAAGACCACCCCAGCAGACGAGTTTTATTGCATGCAATTAGTGATTTGCCCTAATGAGAAGAACCTGCCAATCAAATCTGATAGCAGATATTTGGTATCATGTATAATGAGGGCCAACGGCCATACCATGCTGAATATACCAGTTCTCGTTAGATCACCGAAGTCAAGCATCATTGGACGCGGTCAGTACTTGGGTGGGTGACCACCTGGGAAACACCGCGTGCCGTTGGCATTCACAAATTTGGGACCTGAATGGCCGAGTGTCTGGCGCTCAGTGCCACAGGTTTCGGGTTCAAATCCCGGCGGTGCCATGGATGTTTGTAGTGGTTCGGAATCCACTTTAAGCCGTAGGTCCCGGTCTCCTATGACTGTAAGAGCGTCACGGAGCCAAAGTCAGACTTCTACCTACGGGTGCTCCATCACAACAGAAGCTGCTTCCTTCCCCTTCAATCATGAGTACGTGTGGGCTCGTGGGCTTGGCCAGCCAAATGGTATAAGAAACAACAACAAACATGTATAATGTGACTCAGAAAATTAGAAAATATCTATGCGATCTTCACAGGTCGAAACAACTATAGATGGAATATGGAATATGCCATGAGTGGTTCCATCGTGATGGGGGATAGACGATGAGCTGAGAAATGTCTACTCCAATGAGAAGTGAGAGTAGCGGACTCCCTTATTGACGGATTTTCTTAAATAGAGAGTTTTGGTGAAGAAGAGAGAGTTCTGCGAAGAGTCGACCAGAAGTATTGTATTTCTCTTTTTTTCTCTGAAGTGACTGAATAGATCGGAGTTTACCGTCTGCTTTTAAAGTAATCCCCTTATAGTTTCTTGTATCACGCCGACTTTGGATATGGCCCTAGAATTCTATCTCTATCGAATTTAATTAATGGTCGACTCATATTCTAAATCAATATCTCCGCTTTATGGTTATTTAGTTAATAAATAATTCTTTCTAAAGGTGGAGTAAATTTAATTGTAAAGTTATTCTTGCTTGATATTCTATAAACTTTTTAGAAAGTGTCAAAGATGGTAAAAGGATTTGAATATGTCCAATCGTGGATTGAATTCTCTATTCGCTGCTCTATCACATGAGGGGGAAACAATTTGATTCCCGCTAATCACACGTTTGCTGGCGTTAATTAAAAAATTTAAAGTGTGATGATGCAATTTTGAATATTTAAAATTCCATGATTATTGCATTTGTTGTTAGTCTTTTAATATAATAACCAATTGCTTCTACAGGAGCCTGAATATCCGAGTGGCTAGCGCTCTGGCGCTTGGTACCACAGGTTTCGGGTTCGAGTCCCGGCGGTGCCATGGATCTTTGTAGTGGTTCGGAATCCACTTTAAGCCGTAGGTCTCGGTCTCCTATGACTGTAAGAGCGTCACGGAGCAGAAGTCAGACTTCTACCTGCGGGTGCTCCAGCACAACAGAAGCTGCATCCCTCTTCCATGAGGGATACGACGACAACAACAATAATTGCTTCTACATCATACTGTGTAAATGAATGATGGTGTATTTCCGTGTGCATTAAATTCGGTGGATCTTTTTCCAAAAGAATACGTTCACACATGACAAATTAAAATGCGGATAGTATATATATATGGGATTATATATTTTTAATGTAACATTAATTTGCTTTTATTCTACGTTTTTTTTAAAAATAATACTCTGATATTGACCGTATTGACAAAAGGAGGATAAGAATCTTCTTATTTGTAGAAGATTATAATGTAACAAAAAGGATAAGAACCCTCGATTAAAAACGAGTGATTATGCGGAGTGGGATTTGTAACGATTCTTGTAATAGTCAAATCCTAAAAAAATGACAGAGCCGTCAAAATTAACTAAAATATTAAACAGTAAATTGCATCACAACATGAATGATCATTGATAAAATCAAAGTGTTCTAACATTATCAGAAAAAAAAGGTGAAAAAATTAACATCTTCATTCGTTTCCTTGAATATTGCTCAATAATATATTGGTCTGGGAGGTGCCATGTCCCGGAGGTGCCATGGAAATTTATAGCGTTCGGAATCCACTTTAAACTACTACTACTACACTACATCACATCACTTTGCCTACAGCTGAGTTGCCCCTTTACAGTTTGGGAATGATGTGGGTGAAAAAACTGACTGGGCTCTGAACAACGCTATATGATCATATGAGATCGGAACCTATAGCTTAAAGTGGATTTCGAACCTCTACAAACATCCATGGCACCACCGGGGCTCGAATCCGAAGCCTGTGGTACCGAGCTCCGAGAGTGCTAGTCACTCGGTCACCAGGCTGCCGTCCACTTTAAACTTTAGATCTCAGTCTAATATGACTATAGAGAGTAGGACTGACAACCTTACCCCGTAAAAGAAAATCTCTCCCGTTTAGGAATATGCCAGTTAGCAGACGACCTTGGTCCACCTTGGGACTGCTACGCCAATGAAGAAGAAGTATATTGAGTATTTGAAATGTGTATAAGGGATGTTATGTTCAAGTGTCAACTGTCAAGTCGGAACAACGACGTGAATTTAGTTCAATTTTCTCTAAAAGGGATGTCTTGAGGTTTGGTGTGTCGCTCTACGGTCATCTTGTGCACACGAGGGCTAAACAGACAGGGACCTACAGTTGTGGATTCCGAATCAAACAAACGTCTATGCTACCGCCAGGATTCAAACCTGGAGCTTGTGTTATCAAAGTCCTCCTCAGGCCGTTCGGGATTTCTCGAAGTTTGATTCTTTGAGTCTGGAAACATTATAAAGTGTAATTTTTATATTCATCGAATTACGATCGATTCTTAATTACACACATAGTTGCTTATACCAGGTATGCTAAAAAAATCATATCACATTCACTTGTGAAAGTATTATTATGATTAATGAATTTTTTGTTCGTCTTTTAATAGCGCAACCAATTGTTTTTTCATGTATTGTCTGTGGTTATCAAACTGGTCGATCGTCTTTTAATTTCGGAACCAATGGCTTCTTTATGGATTGTCAGTGGCTGTTGAATTTTTTGTTCGTCTTTTAATATCGTAATCAATCCCTTGTCAATGGATTGAATAATGAGAAATGGCATATTTCTGTTGTTATTGAATTTGGTTGACTTTCTTCCAACAAGGTAGGTTGTCCCATAACAAAAAAATCATCTCCATATTATAGTTTAAGTACATGTAAGTTTTAATATAATTCATTTATTTTTTTTTGCTATTCTGTAGATTTTTTTAATATTACTCTAAGAATGTAGCTTGTTATTTTCATCGTGTTAGCGATGGACGTACTGGACCTCTACTCCACAAAAGGAGAAGTAGAGGTCCATGTTCTCAATCTTTCAGGTAGAGCACTTCAGTAGAGTAAAAAAAAAGTTTAAGTTTTAAATTGAGATTTTCAATGATTCTTATAGTAACGAATTGTTAATAAAAGAGAAGAACCATAGGAATTAACTAAAATTTGAAGCAATAGCCTAACTCAGGGGTCGGCAACCTGCGGCTCGCGAGCCACATGCGGCTCTTTGGATGTGAAGCTGCGGCTCTTTAGTTCCATACGCAAATAATATTTATTTTATCAAAAAAAAAAAAACATTTAAAAATATAATTAAATAATTTACTTTTAATAATTGAATATAATTAAAAGTAAAGCAAGAAGCCGACTAACAAATGAAAATTTAGAATCATGTTTGAAGCTTAATGCAACAAGTTATGAGCCAAATTTATTCAAACTTTCTAAAACCATGCAAAGCCAACGCTCCCATTGAATTTGTTTGCTCAAATGTATGTTATTATTATTTTTTATTTTAAGTACAAGTTACATTGTTTAGTAAAGTTTAAATTTTCTATCTGAGCAGAGCAGAGCAGAGGCTATTGTGATTTGGAGTTCATAGGGATCTCCCTGTACCTCCGAAGAATTTAAGATATCATAATTAATTATAATTTACCAAAATTAAGTTTACTGAGAAAATTACATTAAATGAGCACATGCTCGTGTATAAAATAAGGAGAGAAATTACTGTTAGTGTTTGAAAAAATTAAAAAAAAAAAAAAATTTTTAAAAATGTAAAACAATAGTTAATTTAAATATTTATTTATAATAAATAATTGGAGTAATTTTAAGTATTTATACCAATGCAATGCCATTCCTGAAGATTAGAAAGGATTTCTATCTGAATAACCATGACAAGCCAATTTGTTTGCTCAATTGTTTGTTATTGAAGTACAAGTTAGTGTTGTAAGTAAATGTTTAATTGTTTTAACTTTTTACTTAATAAGTAATTATCTAATAATGCCATATATATATTATCTAATTTGTTGTGAAAAACACTACTTATATATGAATAAATACATAATTTTTCTTATGTATAAATAGATTTTTTTTTTATCAAAAAACTTTATTTATGCGAGTACTATTTATTGTCGGCAAGTAAAATTTTGTGGCTCTTTAAAAACTTTGAAATTTTGTAAATTGTAATTTTTGACTCTTCCGACTCAAAAGGTTGCCGACCCCTGGCCTAACTGCATCATAAGATGAGGGATCAAAATGCTCAAATATTATCCGAAACAAATTAAATGTTTTATATCTTTATGCGTTTTTTTGGACATTGTTCAATAAAATGGTTCTTTGAAAGTTAATAAGGGATGTTATATTCAAGTGTCAACTGCTAATCTCGGACAATGACGTCGGTTCAGCTTAGGTTTCCCTAAAGAGATTTTGAAAGGAGAAAGGGACCAAACCCTTCTCTCTAAAAGGGATTTGATTCCTAGAGGTTGGAAACATTAAAAAGTGTCGTTTTTTTATTCCTCGAATTAGAATCGAATCTTAATCGATACTTATACAAGGCAGAATAAGAAATCGTGACACATTTACCTGTGAAAACAGGACATAAAAGACTTCCAGGTAAAAAAAAGTACTAAAATTATTTACGATTTCCAGTATATCATGTGTTTGCCTATATTTCTCCTTATTTTATTAATTTAGTTTGGATATATATCAAATGCCAACGGCCATACCATGGTGAATATACCGGTTCTCGTTAGATCACCGAAGTGAAGCATCATTGGGCGCGGTCAGTACTTGGGTGGGTGACCACCTGGAAACACTGCGTGCCGTTGGCAAATTTGGGACCTGAATGGCCGAGTGTCTAGCGCTCTGGCGCTCGGTGCCACAGGTTTCGGGTTCGAATCCCGGCGGTGCCATGGATGTTTGTAGTGGTTCGGAATCCACTTTAAGCCGTAGGTCCCGGTCTTCTATGACTGTAAGAGCATCACGGAGCAAAAGTCAGGCTTCTACCTACGGGTGCTCCATCACAACAGAAGCTGCTTCCTTCCCCTTCAATCATGAGTCCGTATGGGCTCGTGGGCTTGGCCAGCCAAGTGTAATAAGAAACAACAACATATATCAAATGAAAGATAAATTTACTTTCATAAACTTAACTTTGATTCAGATACTATTTTGAAAAAATACAAACTATAATCGATTAATACTAATTTGAAAACCCTGAACAATTCAAATTGCAATACAAAGCACATGATTTATTATAAGCGATACATATACGGTAAATTTTAAAAACATATGAGAAATGAGTGTTTATTTTAAATAAAATTTTTTTTAAATGAAAATTTCTCATGATGCGCGAAGAAATTAAATTAATCAATATTCTTCTTCATTAGCGCAACAGTCCCATGGTGGACCAAGGCCGTCTGCCTACTGAAAGCTTCCGAAACGTGAGATGCTTTTCTTTTTAGGGGGTCGGATTGTCAGCCCTGTGCCCAATGCTTTACAGCCATATTAGACCTTGGGAATTGAATGGCCGAGTGTCTAGCGCTATGGCGCTCGGGGCAACAGGTTTCGGGTTCGAGTCCCTGTGGTGTCGTGGATGCTTGTAGTGGTTCGAAATCCACTTTTAACTGTAGGTCTTGGTCTCATATGACTGCAGAGCGTCACAGTGCCCAGTCAGATTTCTCATCCACATCATTCCCAAACTGTATAGCTCTAGGTGCAGTGATGTGGTGTATTGTAGCAGTAGTAGTCCCATTAGACCGGAACCTATAGTTTAAAGTGGATTCCGAACCACTACAAGCATCCATGGCACCGCCGGGACAGAAACATGAAAACTCTGGTAACAATCACCATAATAATATATAAGCTATATTTAAGCCATATATTATTAGGGCTTAAAAATAAACGAAATATTATTATTATTAAATATATAAGCTATCATAATTTAGCCAATATATCTTGTTGTCCTAATGCAGCTGGCAATATAGAGACAGTCATTCTTTATGCCATAAGCAAGGGCTGCATCGTTTTTACTAATTTAGCACTACCCAGGGGGCTCGTGTAGCTTGAAGATAGGATACGGACGCGAGTAACGCAAACCCCACAACGCTCTGAGATTCTATTAGACAGGGACCTACGGTTTAAAGTAGATTCCGAACCACTACAAACATCCATGGCACCCCCGAGACTCGAATCCAAAACCTGCGGTACCTTGTGCCTGAGCGATGGCCACTCGGCCATCAGGCATCGTTAACCAATAAATTAAAGTAATAAATAAATTAAATAATAGAGAGTTTTTGCATACCGTACGTTAGTTACCGTAGGACGTCCGTTAGCTTTTTCTCCCTAGCGCGCATGCTCATAGGAAACTGAGCATGCTGAAATGCTGAGCATGCTGAGCATGCATAAACTGAGCTGTTTATCATTACATGCAATGACAAATATAAAATGAAATCTGCAGGAACTACTAAACCATCACTATACGGACTTCTTACACGACTGTCTAACAGAAATCGCTGCCTCAGTTACCAATTACCATTCCACTCCAATAAAACCTAATGGTAACCGGTATACATCCAGCCAGTTTTTTTGTGTCCTGGTCAGAAAAGAAGAAAGTCGGTCCGGTACCAGTTTTCGAAAGAAGGCAGGCCTTTCAAGTCCGCGACAGCAAGAGAAAGGAGAGGAATTATTCAGCGAGCAGAATCTTCCGGGGACAAAACGCTCCAGATAAGATTGAAAGGGAAGGGGGTTCATATTTTTCATGAAAAGGGGGGCTCCTTTCATACAAAGGCCCTGACGCGTGTCACTTCGCCCTTTCACGCTCAGAAGCGCAGCCATTTGGAGTGAAAGCGGACCTGCTAATCGGCCGCTTCTCAACGAATTCTTCTTCTCTCTCTCCTCAACACAAACGCCTCGTTTTTTGAAAGAAATATCTCCCGCTCTATAGTGTCGCTTTGTGAAGAATGGTGTGTTATTTTCATGTATTAACTCTCTATATATAGAATCCATAACTACTCATTACGTACTACTGTGTCCAAAAACTGAGACCAATTATTTTTTTTTCCAAACCTCTTAATTTATTCTTCCAAATTTATTTCATCGCCTTTAAAGTAATCCGCTCCGGATACAATGCACTCATGCCAACCTTTTTTCCAATCCTGAATGCATGCTAAAAAGTCATCGGCAGGGATGGCCTTCAAAGCGCGCGCCGATTCACGTTGAATCTCTTCTATCGACTCAAAACGGTGACCTCGGAGTGGACATTCCGAGTTTAAGGAATAGGCAGGAGTCGTACGGTGTGAATACGGTGGTTTTGGAACGATATGGGTTTCATTTTCGGCGAAAAAGTCACGAAGAATCAATGCAGTGTGAGCTGGCGCATTCGGTGTTTACTTGAAAATGATCAAGAATGTTGAGTTCTTATAATATATTATGGGAGAGTCCATGATTGATGAAGATAAGATTATTTCCTGCTTTCAGAAGTAATTGCTCCACATTTTCGTGTCTTAATAAAAGAAACCGTTAAGCCACATGCACACGAGAACCATTGAGTTAGATTTTCTAACCAATTATGAACCAGTTTTCACAACCCTCCATTTACTTATAGCATGTGTTTCGACCCCGTTCTTGGTCTGTCACTCTACGGTTATTTTGTGCACACTTTAGGCAAATTAGACCGGGACCTGCAGTTTAACGGGGATTCCGAACATGTAACAAACATCCATGCCACCGCCAGGATTCGAACAAAAGGCCAGAGCGCTAGCCAATTGGCCATGAAGTCACTAGCTTATATCAGAACAGCATCATGTTCATATACGGTAATAATTGAGAAAAACCTGTTCGAGAATACTATTAAATCATCGCTGTATGCAGGCTTCTTACACGACTGACAGAAATCGCTGCCTCAATTACCAATTACCATTACACTGCAATAGAACTCTTCTTCTCCCCCCGCGCACAAACGCCTCGTTTTTTGAAAGAAATGTCTCCTGCTCTCTATAGCGTCGCTTTGGTGAAGAATGGTGTTTTATTTTCGTGTATTGACTCTATATTCGATCCGAAAGAGAATTATTGCTGCCAATCGCTGCCTCTTTGGTCTTAGAAGCCAATTAAAATCCCGCCTGATTAAAAGAAGAACTAAAATTTGAAAGTATAAAACTCTCATAAGACCAGCATTAGGAGTCTGAATGGCCGAGTGTCTGGCGCTCGGTGCCACAGGTTTCGGGCTAGAGTCCCGGCTGTGCCATGGATGTTTGTAGTGGTTAGGACTCCACTTTAAGCCGTAGGTCCCGTTCTCCTATGACTGTAAGAACGTCACGGAGCAGAAGTCAGACTTCTACCTACGGGTGCTCCCTCAGAACAGAAGCTGCAGCCATCTTCCCTCCTTCCATGAGGGACACGACAAGAACAAGACCAGTATTAACATATGCATCTGAAACAGGGTCACTAACAGCAAGAGAAGAGAAAATGTTGGCAGTCTTTGAAAGAAAAGTGCTACGAACTATTTTTGGTGATGGTATTGGTTTGGTATCAATGACAATGGAAATTGGCGAAGAAGATACAACTTCGAACTTTTTAGAGATATTGGCATTCTAAAATTTGTTAAACTGAACAGAGTGAGATGGGTCGTTCATCTCGTGAGAATGGAAAGTGATAGAGCCGCTTTGAAGGTTTTCAATGCAACCTCTTTTGGACAACGACCAGGGGGAAGACCGAAAAAGAGATGGCAGATTATTGACTGTTTAGACTGATTTTAATGTCATTAAGATCAAAAACTGGAGGTCCACAGCCAAGAAGAGAACAGCCTGGCTGGATCTTTTAAAGTAGGCCAAGGCCACAACGGGGCCTTGATTATAATATTTAAAATTAAATTGTGAAACTTATTTTTTTCTTACTCAACTAGAATAAACTTCACGTATTTAATAATTAATCCCTCAATAAATAATAGAGAATTGTTCAGAATCCTTTTAGAAAGAAAACTATTTTGATAACATTAATTTAAATAGTTTTTTAATAATTACTAAATTACTCATTAAAGCATATAATAATCAGGAAATCAGATATTTTCACTAAAGACGTAACGGAAATCAATAAAACGGCGAAAATAATTAACTTTTATTATAATTTTTATACTAAAATTAATAGCAAAAGATTAAAAATAAATATTTAGCAATTAATCATTGAGTTCTTTAATTATTAACGCATTTAAAATATATGAGAAATGTACCAAAGTTGAAAAATAATATATATATCAATAATACATAAAACATATATTCATTAAATACCAACGGATATTATTTCCTTTAATAATGCAAGCAATGTAAATATTTCATTTTTAAAATATTAAATACGTTATTTGTAAACCGAAACAAAGTAGTGAAATGAAACTTTTTATTATTGTGATACTCATTAAAAAAATTGGACTTTTATTTAAAAATACATTTATCTGCATATATGCGGTATATAGGGATTGCAATATCGGACCAAAAGTTCAATACCGGACATTGTTCAATAAAATGGGTCTTTGAAAGTTAATAAGGGATGTTATATTCGAATGTCAACTGCTACTGTCGGACAACGACGGAGGTTCAGTTCAGGTTTTCCTAAAAGGGATTTTGAAATGGGAAAGAGACCAAATCCTTTTCCCTAAAAGGGATTTTGAAAAGGAAAGAGACCAAATCCTTTTCCCTAAAAAGGGATTTTGAAAAGGGGAAAGAGACCAAATCTTTTCCCTAAAAGGAATTTTGAAATGGGAAAGAGACCAAATCCTTTTCCCTAAAAAGGGATTTTGAAATGGGAAAAGAGACCAAATCTTTTCCCTAAAAGGATTTTGAAATGGGAAAGAGACCAAATCCTTTTCCCTAAAAGGATTTTGAAATGGAAAGAGACCAAATCCTTTTCCCTAAAAAGGGATTTTGAAATGGGAAAGAGACCAAATCCTTTTCCCTAAAAGGGATTTTGAAAAGGGAAAGAGACCAAATCCTTTTCCCTAAAAGGGATTTTGAAAAGGGAAAGAGACCAAATCCTTTTCCCTAAAAAAGGAATTTTGAAATGGGAAAGAGACCAAATCCTTTTCCCTTTTTGAAATGGGAAAGAGACCAAATCCTTTTCCCTAAAAGGGATTTTGAAAAGGGAAAGAGACCAAATCCTTTTCCCTAAAAAGGATTTTGAAATGGGAAAGAGACCAAATCCTTTTCCCTAAAAGGGATTTTGAAAAGGGAAAGAGACCAAATCCTTTTCCCTAAAAGGGATTTTGAAAAGGGAAAGAGACCAAATCCTTTTCCCTAAAAGGGATTTGATTCCTAGAGGTTTTAAACATTAAAAAGTGTGGTATTTTTATTCATCGAATTAGGATCGAATCTTAATCTATGGGCACAATAAGAAATCACGTCACATTCACCTGTGAAAACAGGGCATAAAAGCCTTCCAGATAAAAAAAAAAGTACTAAAATTATTTACGAAATCCAATGTATCATGTGTTTGCCTATATTGCCCCTTATTTTATTAATTTAGTTTGAATACATATCAAATGAAGGAGAAATTGACGTTCATAAACTTAACTGGGACTCAGATACTATTTTGAAAAAATACAAACAATCATCAGTTAATACTAATTTGAAAACTCTGAACAATTCAAAATGGCATACAAAAAGCACGGGATTTAATCTTAGCAATACATATAGAGTGATTTTCAAACATACATAATTGAAATCACGTGACAAATGAGAGTTTATTCTAAAAAAAAGTTTTGAAATAAAATTAGTCAATATTCTTCTTTTTCTTCATTGGCGAAACAGCACCATGATGGGTCAAGACCGTCTGCTTAGTGTCAGATTTAAAGATAGGAGATGTTTTCTTTTTACGGGGTAGGGTTGTCAGCTATACGCCCAATGCTTAACAGTCATATTAAACCATGGGGCTTCAATGGCCGAGAGTCTAGCGCTCTGGCTCTTAATACCACAAATTTCGGGTGAGGCCAGGTAGTGCCATGGATGCTTGTAAACCTTCGGAATCCATATTAAACCTTAGGTCCCGGCCTCATATGACTGTAGAGCGTCACACAGCCCAGTCAGACTTCTCACCCACATCATTCCCAAACTGTATATGGGCAACTCAGCTCTAGACGCTGTGATATGGTGTAGTAGTAATAGTCATATTAGAATCCGGTCCTATGGTGTAAAGGGGATTTTGAACCATTTCAAACATTCATGACCTCACCGGGACACGAACATGAAACCTCTGGTACCGAGCGTTATAATATATAAGGTATTTTAAGCCATATATTATTATGGCTTAAAAAACGGCGAAATGTCATTATAATAATATATAATTTGTATTATTATTTAGCTAATATATAGGAATATTAGTTAAATAATAGTTAATATTCTTACGTATTTTTCTCTTACACCTCTTGTGTGTGTGTGCACGTCATAGAGCTTATACAAGAACAAAACATGCTCATATATGGTATTGACAGAAAAAAACCTGTTCTAGCATATTGTAAATGAAAAAAAATTAGAAATATTCATTATAATGGATATCATCCAGTCTAAAAGGATTAAAATGAATTTATTTTCTGTTTATCATTACATGCAATGACAAATATAAAATGAAATCTGCAGGAACTACTAAACCATCACTATACGGACTTCTTACATGACTGTCTAACAGAAATCGCAGGACTCAGTTACCAATTACCATTACACTCCAATAAAACCTAATAGTAACCGGTATACATCCAGCCAGTTTTTTTGTGTCCTGGTCAGAAAAGAAGAAAGTCGGTCCGGTACCAGTTTTTGAAAAGAAGTAAGCCTTTCAAGTCCCGCGACAGCAAGAGAAAGGAGAGGAATTATTCAGCGAGCAGAATCTTCCGGGACAAAACGCCTCCAGATAAGATTGAAGGGAAGAGGGGTTCATATTTTTCATGAAGGGGAGGGGGGCGCTCCTTTCATACAAAGGCCGTGACGCGTGTCACTTCGCCCTTTCACGCTCAGAAGCGCCGCCATTTGGAGTGAAAGCGGACCTGCTAATCGCCCGCTTCTCAACGAATTCTTCTTCTCTCTCTCCTGAACACAAACGCCTCGCTTTTTGAAAGAAATGTCTGAATAGTGTCGCTTTGGTGAAGAATGGTGTTTTATTTTCGTGTATTGACTCTATATTCGATCCGAAAGAGAATTATTGCTGCCAATCGCTGCCTATTTGGTCTTAGAAGCCAATTAAGATCCCACCTGATTAAAAGAAGAACTAAAATTTGACTAAAATTTGACTCTCATAAGACCAGCATTAGATGCCTAGTGTCTAGCGCTCTGGCACTCAGTGTCATAGGTTTCGGGTTAGAGTCCCGGCTGTGTCATGGATGTTTGTAGTGGTTAGGACTCCACTTTAAGCAGTAGGTCCCGGTCTCCTAGGACTGTAAGAGCGTCACGGAGCAGAAGTCAGACTCCTACCTACGGATGCTCCATCAGAACAGAAGCTGCACCCCTCCTCCCTCCTTCCGTGAGGGACACGACGACATTATTAACAAATGCATCTGAAACAGGGCCACTAACAGCAAGAGAAGAGAAAATGCTGGCGATCTTCGAAATAAAAGTGCTACGAACTATTTTTGGTGGTATCAGTGACAACAGAAATTAGCAAAGAAGATACAATTTTGCAACTTTACAAGCTTTTTAGATATTTTGACATTCTAAAATTTGTTAAGCTGAATAGAATGAGATGGACCGGTCATCTCATGAGACCGAAAAAGAGAGGGGTCGACTGTTTAGACTCTGATTTTAATGTTATTAAGATCAAAAACTGGAGGTCCAGGGCCAAGAGGAGAACAGAATAGCTGGATCTTTTAAAGAAGGCCAAGACCCACAACGGACTATCGAGCCAGTTATGAGGGTGAACTCTATATTCATTCAATCCATAACTGCTCATTAATTGAAAAATAATCAGGAGTCTCGAGTTCTTATAATATGTCATAAGAGAGTCCGTGATTGGTGAAGTTACGATTAATTTCCTTTTTTCACAAGTTTCCTATTTGCCTGCCGTAATAAAGGAAACTCTTACGCCTTGTCCGCACCAA
>BPLQ01012788.1:0-94417 GCA_021605075.1 Caerostris darwini
TTTGCTTACATTTTGTAAATATAAAACTTTCAATTCAATTCAAACAGTATTTAAGTTCTTTTTGTTGTTTGTTTGTTGTTTCTTATCCCACTTGGCTGGCCAAGCCCACGAGCCCATATGGACTCATGATTGAAGGGGAAGGAAGCAGCTTCTGTTGTGATGGAGCACCCGTAGGTAGAAGCCTGACTTTTGCTCCGTGACGCTCTTACAGTCATAGGAGACCGGGACCTACGGCTTAAAGTGGATTCCGAACCACTACAAACATCCATGGCACCACCGGGATTCGAACTCGAAACCTGTGACACCGAGCGCCAGAGCGCTAGACACTCGGCCATTCAGGTCCCAAATTTGCCAACGGCACGCAGCGTTCCCAGGTGGTCACCCCCACCCAAGTACTGACCGCGCCCAATGATGCTTAACTTCGGTGATCTAACGAGAACCGGTATATTCAGCATGGTACGGCCGTTGGCTATTTATTGGCTTTTAAGTTCTTACTCAAAATAAACTAAAAAACGAAATACTAAACTTCAAGCAAAAACAGTTTTCACACTGCATTGATGATGATGCTATACATTTATGCGGACTTAAGCGGACTTCAATATCATGTGATTAAGGCCCATATTTAATGAGAAACTGCTAATGGCATTTGGACCTATGGCGAGACAGTGCATTAGGGACTTCACTGTCTCCTTAATTGTAATACATTCGGCTGCGGAGTTTATTAGATCCCATATTTCTCGCCCAGTCCTATTAACTGTGCAATAGAATTGCGTAGAAATGTGTCATCGTACGTTACGCAAAATTCCATAGCATTACACAATGCGTTTCCGGAGGAATATTTCATAATTAAAGTTGTCTGGGGAATAACACGAAAACAGGCATTATCTTGGGAAACTCACTTAAAATTTATAAAATTAAAAGAAAAATATTAAGAACCGTAGAATAAACTGTTAAAAAACTAATTAAAATTACAAATTTTACTTTTATTCAAATTTTTTTTTATGACTAGCAGATATAAATCGGCGTTGCACCACTATTACTAACTTTTTTTGAGTTATAGAAATAAATTCATAAACATCATCATCAGTGGCACAACAGCCTACTGACAGATTTCGAGACAGGAAGATGCTGTCTTTTTATGAGGTAGGGTTGACAACCCTACACCAAACTCTCTACAGTCATATAAGACCGGGGTCTGAGGGCCGAGTGGCTAGCGCTCTGACGCTCGGTACCCCAGATTTCAGATTCGCATCCGGCAGAGCCATGGATGTTTGTAGTGGTTCGGAATCCACTTTACACCGTAGGTCCCGGTTTCATATGACCGTCATGAGCCCAATCAGACTTATAACCCACATCATTCCCAAACTGTACAGGGGCAACTCAGCTCTAGGCACAGTGTTGTGATGTGGTGTGGTGTAAGTAATAGTCATATTAGATCGGGACCTACAATTTAAAGTGGACTGGGTTTAAAGTGTATTCCGAACAACTGAAAACATGCATGACACCGCAGGGACTCGAACCCGAAACCTGTGGTACCGAAAGGCAGAACACTTATCTCTTGGCCATTAAGTCCATAATGCTATTCACTAAGCCAATCGTTAAAAAAAAAGTAAGGTTCTAGGGCTTTATTATTAAGTCAAATATCATTCATCACTAAAGACAAAATTCAAATACAAATTGGACCTTTTTTAACAATATATTAGCTATTTCAGCAATGTTAGCGATTTCCGTTTTTATTAAAGGCATTTGCTTACATTTAGTAAACATAAAATAATTCAATTCCACCACTTTTAATTCACTTCAAAAAGTATTTAAATCAAACTAAACTAAAAATACAAAACTTCAAGCAAAAATAGTTTCACACTGCATTGATGATGATGCTATACATTTATGTGGACTTAAGCGGGCTTCAATATCATCTGATTAAGGCCCATATTTAATGAGAAACTGTTTAATGGCGTCGGAACTATGGCGAGACAGTGCATTAGGGACTTCGTTGTCTCCTTAATTGTAATACATTCGGCTGCGGAGTTTATTGGATCTTATATTTCTCGCCCAGTCGTATTAGCTGTGCAATAGAATTGCGTAGAAATGTGTCATCATACGTTACGCGAAATTCCATAGCATTACACAATGCGTTTCCAGAGAAATATTTCATCATTGAAGTTGTCTCGAGAATAACATGAAGATGTGTATTACCTCGGAAAACATATTTAAAATTTATAAAATTAAAAGAAAAATTTATGAAAAAAAAGTAAAATAAAAATCAATGAACTCACTAAAATTTCAAATTTAATTTGTATTCATTTTTTTTATGACCAGCAGATGTAAACCGGCGTTGAATCAATATTGCTAATTTTTTTTTGAATTACAGAAATGAGTGAAAACATCATCATCAGTGGCACAGCAGCCTACTGGCAGATTTCGAGACAGGAAGATGCTGCCTTTTTAGGGGATAGGGTTGTTAGCTCTACATCCAACGCTCTATAGTCATATTAGACCGGGGTCTGATGGCCGGCCGAATAGCTGGTGCTTAGGCTCTCGGTACCACAGGTTTTGGGTTCGAATCCCGGCAGTGCCATGGATGTTTGTAAGGGTTCGGAATCCACTTGAAGCCGTAGGCCTCATATGATCGTAGATTGTCACAGAGCCCAATCCGACTTCTCCCCACATCACTCCTAAACTGTAAAGGACACTCACCTAGGCACAGTGATGTAATGTGGTGTGGTGTGGTGTAGTATTCATATTAGATAAGAAGACTATCATTTGAAGATTTTTCGAAGATAATAAATACTCATCCTCATTGGGGCAACAGCGCCATTGTGGGCCAAGGCCGTCTGCATACTGGCCGATTGCAACAGGAGAGATGTTTTCTTTTTACGGGGTAGCTTTGTCAGCAATACGCCCAACGCTCTACGGTTCTATTAGGCCGGGACCTACGGCTTAAAGTGGATTCCGAACCACTACAAACATCTATGGCACCGCTGGGAATCGAACCAGACACCTGGGCTATCGAGCGCCAGAACGCTAGTCATTCGGACATTAGGCCTCAAGTTGATAAGCGTCATTATAAAAATATTGGCATTTAACAAACTACTATATGGATTCAGAAATATTAAAAAACACTATATTAAAAACATTAGTTAGAGGAATTAGGGAAATCAACCACTATATTAAAATCATTAGTGGGGAATTTAACCATTAGAAAGTTTTTGCATACCGTACGTTAGTTACCGTACAACGTCCGTTAGGTTTTTCTCCCTAGCGCGCATGCTCAGTTTCCTATGAGCATGCGCGCTGGGGAGAAAAAGCTAACGGACGTTCTACGGTAACTAACGTACGTTATGCAAAAACTCTCTATTATTTTAATAGCGGTTGCACAACATCTAATAACATACAAAAATAAAAACAGTAGACCCAAGCGATAAAACTCCCAGAAGCAAAATGCCAAAATGGTACCAGACGCTAAAAGAGACTTCATTTTCTTTTGGTAATTATTTAAATTAAAATTAATGGCACCAGCTGGGGGTAATAATAGGTAAATATAGTTTCTATTTAACTAAAATTGCAATTAATACCAATTTTTTTAAAATTATTTTTAAATTTATTATTCTGATGTAACAGTTCATTCTAATCTTTCATCAGAAATTTAATATATATCGTAAAATATTGTCTTTTTATAATTAGGATGTAAACTCATGTTTGTGAAAATTGCAACACCATGAAGGAATCGTCATAATTGAATGAAATTTAATACACAGTTGAGTGGTAGTGGTACAAATAAATGATTAAATTTTCAAAGTAAACAAACAATAACAAGAGATCGGAATCAGTATTTTTGTGTAGCCTCCACGCGCCGCAATAAGTGCTGCTGCACGACGTGGCATGGAGTCAAACAAATTTTGAATGTCTGCCTGAGGAAACCATTCCATATTGTTTGTATGCGCACCCAAAGTTCGTCTGCTGAATCAACAGGACGAGGATCACGAGCGAGACGCCTACCAACGAAATCCCACACACATGTTCAATCGGCGACATATCCGGGGAATACGCAGGCCAAAGAAGAAGCTGTACCTGCAGCGTTGCAAAAGAAGGATTGAACAGCCCTAACGATATGAGGGCGGACATTGTCCTGTTGAAATACAGCGCCTGGCAAGCTTTGAAGGAAGGGAACAGCTTGGGGCTGTAGAACTTCACTGATGTACCGGTTGCTGTTCATATTGATCACAATTCTTAGCAATTGTGATCGTCCATGATATGCTATGGCACCCCCAGACCATAACTCCTGGTGTTCGTCCACTGTGGTGTTCGATAATGCACTCCGGAAGGTGGCGTTCACCGGCATAGCGTCTGACACGAATGCGGCCATCATGGTACCACAAATTAAAGCGGGATTAGTCAGAAAACACGATATGCTGCCAATCGGCACGCCAGTCTCTATGCTGAGCGGCCCATTGTAGCCACAGGCGGCGATGGTTTAGCGTGAGAGGATACTGTATAAAGGAGTCCTTGCGCGCAGTCCACGCTGCAGCAGACGTCTACGAATTGATGAAGCACACAATGAAACACCTGTAGCTATTGACCACTGTGCTGCCAATTGTCTAGAGGAAGCTGTACGGTCCGTCAGCGCTATGCGGACCAGGTGTCTATCATCGCGAGCTGACGTCACATTTCGGGGTCCACTCCCAGATTTCCGAGTTGTCCGACACTCGTCCGTCCCTGCTTTTAAAGACGCATCACTGTGCTGCTGTTACGCTGCACACGAGCAGCTACTGCACGATAAGACAATCCAGCTTCACGAAGGCCGATGATTCTCCCTGTTCAAACTCTGTAAGTTGTTCAAATCTCGCTCTCTTTCGTCGAAGAGGCATAAGTAACGATTGAGCTAACGTTTACCACTAGCAGATAACCGCCGATAACCATACACGCCTCGCTACAGCCGTCTATTTATTCGGATCCATCCGCCGTTCAGAGGGCGCTGCTCAGCATACGCATGCGCTACGGGTTTGAAATTCTAATCATTTGCATATCATGCGCTAATTTGCATTTCGAAAATTTCAGCTTACTCGCGTAAGTCCTTCATGGTGTTGCAATTTTTCAAAAACATGAGTTTATAAATAGTTTTAGAAATCGTAATTATTACTTTATATAACAGGTGGGCTGAAATGTCCGTAGGCTGACACATAGATGGCCATATTAGTATTAAATCCATATGTTTTTAGTTAGCTCGAACCTTCAAAAGACATGTGTATAAATTTGACAGCTGTTGCACTATTAGTATGGGAGTTAGAGCCTTTTTAGTGAGAGTTATAGCATTTTTAGTGTTCATGACGTGCAGTCCACTCGGCTAACTCTCGATTGGACACCGGTGTGAAATGATGAAGCCATGTTTCCTCCATTGTCACATATCGACGCAAAAATTCGGGTTTATTACGATTGAACAGCTCCAAACATTGCTTAGAATCATCAATTCGTTGTTGTTTTGGGTCGATTGTGAGCTCGCTCCAAATATCAAATATTCATTCACGATATGTCCAACACGTTCCTTTAATATCTTTAGGTCTCAGCTATCTCAATCCACTTCACTTTACGGTTATAAGAAATTATTTTGTAGACTTTTTTGATGTTTTTGTCGGTAACAGCCTCTTTAGGGCGTCCACTGCGTGCATCGTACTCGGTGCTCATTTCGCCTCGTTTAAATTTAGCAAACCACTTTTCTACGGTTTATTTTCCTGGTGCAAAGGCCGAATAATGTTTATCGAGCCAAGCCTTGGCTTCAATAGCATTTTTTTTCGCCAAAAGGCAATGCTTTAATTAACACACGAAATTCACTTTTTATCGATTTTTTTCAAACTAACAAAAGTTGCTTCACTAAAAAAATGTCATGACTCCCATACTAATAGTGCAACAGCTGTCGAATTTATACACGTGTCTTTTGAAGGTTAGGGCTAACTAAAAATCATATGGATTTAATACTAGTAGCGCCATCTATGTTTTAGCCTATAAACATTTCAGCCCACCTGTTATTTATAATATAATTGACGAATTTTTTTTTTTTATAGTTTAATTAGTTAAGCAATAGATAAATCACTTTTCTTAAGAAAACAGTTCTTCTCCTGTTTACGAAATATAAATAGATTCTAATGAGTTTGGAAATCTGTAAAAATTATGTTAAACAAAACATTTCTGTAGCAATTGATCAAATATTAAACTCATTTACATTATATTTAAAATTTTATGACGTTGGAAATTGATAATTGTATGAATATTGAAAACTAAATTACAAGCAAATTCATGGTTTCTGTTGTGTATAATAATATTTTAAAAAATAGAATTCATTAAATAAGTATTTTATTTACTTAAAAATACTATTTCAAACTGTTTTGAATAATTTTCAGTAAAACTAACTATTTTAGAAACAGTTACGTCATTCAAATTTATTATTCTGATGTAATAGTTATTTCTAAACTTTCTGAAATTTACTATATGGTAAAAAATAATATTTTTTATAATTGGTACGTACATATGGATTTAGAAATTGTAACTAGTACTTCATAGCTCTAATATAATTGAAAATTTTTTATGGTTTATTTAATTAAGCACCAGATAAAAAACAATCAAGATCAATACCTTTTCTTTAAGTTTTAAAAAATATAAGTAGATTTTTCATGAGTTTAGAAATCAGCGAAAATTAATTAAAAAATATTTAAATAAAAATAATGGTCCAATATTAAACTCATTTAAATTATATTTTAAATTTTATGAGGTTAAAAATTGATAATTATATAGATCTTGAAAACTAAATTACAATAAAATTCATGTTTTCTGTTATATATAATAATATTTTTAAATAGAATTCCTAAAATACTTATTTTATTTATTTAAAAAAATGCTATTTCAAATTAATTTGAATAATTTTCACTCAATCTAACTATTTCAGAAGCAGTTACGTTATTCAAATTTATTATTCTGATGTAATATTACTTTCTAAACTTTCATCAGAAAATTAATATATAAATCGTAAAATATTGTTTTTAATAATTGATAAATACAAATAGATTTAGAAATCGTAACTAATATGTGGGCTGAAAAGTTCGTAGGCTGACACATAGATGGCTCTACTAGTATGAAATCATGGTTTTTAGTTAGCCCTAACCTTCAAAAAACACTTGTATAAATTTGACAGCTGTTTCACTATTAGTGTGTGAATTATAGCACTTTTAGTGTTCACCACGTGCAGTCCACTCGGCTAACTCTCCATTGGACTCCGTTGTGAAATGATGGAGCCATGTTTCATCCATTGTCACATATCGACGCAATAATTCGAGTTTATTACGATTGAACAGCTCCAAACACTGCTTAGAATCATCAATTCGTTGTTGTTTTGGATCGATTGTGAGCTCGCGCGGCACCCACTTTGAACAGAGCTTTCGCACATCCAAATATTCATTCACGATATGTCCAACACGTTCCTTTAATATCTTTAGGGTCTCAGCTATCTCAATCAACTTCACTTTACGGTTATCAGAAATTATTTTGTGGACTTTTTGATGTTTTCGTCGGTAACAGCTCTCTTTGGGGCGTCCACTGCTTGCATCGTCCTCGGTGCTCATTTCTGCCTCGTTTAAATTTAGCAAACCACTTTCTCTACGGTTGATTTTCCTGGTGCAAAGTCCGAATAATGTTTATCAAGCGAAGCCTTGGCTTCAATAGTATGCCATAAAAAGCAATGCTTTATATTAACATACGAAATTCTTTTATCCATTTTCTTCAAACTAACAAAAGTTGCTTCACTAAAAATGCTATAACTCCCATACTAATAGTGCAACATCTGTCGAATGTATACACGTGTCTTTTTGAAGGTTAGGGCTAACTAAAATATCATATGGATTTCCTATCACTAGGTAACTCCATCCTTAGTAACTAGTAGCCTAAAGTGAACTTTTCAGCGTGTTATTACTTTTTATATATTTTATATAATTGAAGCTTTTTTTATGGTTTGTTTAATTAAGCACCATATACAATAAAGATCAATTCCTCTGCAAGCTTAAGTTTATATAAATTAAGAAATTGTTAATTTATATAGCTAATTTGCTTAAGAAATATAAATAGATATCATGAGTTTGGAAATCTACAAAAATGAAGGTAATAAAAATATACTCTGAAATATTTTGAACATATATCAAGCTCTCTTGTTTAAATTATATTTAAAATTTTATGAGGTTGGAAATTAAAAATTGTATAGATTTTAAAAACTAATTTACTTGCAAATCAGAATATAACTAGAATTAATAATTAATAATTAAATAATTAAAATAGAATTCCGTAAATTCTTATTTTTTATTTAATTAAAATAAAATGCTATTTCAAACTGTTTTGAATAGTTTCACTCAATCTATTTCCAGAAGTACTTACGTTATTCAAATTTATTATTCTGATGTAATAATTCTTTCTAAACTTTCGTCGGATATAAATTATATATATGGAAAAATAATGTTTTCTTTTATAATTGGAACGTACAAATAGTTTTAAAAATCGTAACTACTACTTTATTTCTTTTTAAATTTTTAAATTAATTAATATTTTAAAATTTATTAAATTTCATGATTTATTTAATAACTTAATAGAATGTTCCACGATTTAAGGTTCTTTTCTAAAAAAAGACATTGCTACTATTAGATTTTTTTTTTTTATTTTCTGTATGGCTAATTACAACATACTACTAAAAGTTACAATTTATACTTCACGATGAGTTTTTTAAAAATTATTTTAAGTCCATTTTGTGAAAGAAACATTTTTAAAACGTTTTAATCTCCATTTACAATTTGAAATTCAAAAACTTAAAAAAATATAAATTATTTTTCAAATATGTTTCGTAACTATTCATCATTTCAGTTCATTCTGTTCATTCATCATTCGATCATTCATTTCAGTTCATTTTATTAAATTTTCACAGGGTTAAAAATGTTAATTATAATAAGTGAATTCGATTTTTTTTTTATCATTTGTTCTAATATTCAATTTAATTGAATATTTTATAGTTTACGAGACTGCTTTTTATAATGTTGTTGTGGATTTAGTTGATTTAGTGAAAAATTAGCTTTTAAGGTTTTAAAAGCAGCACTCGTTTTCAAGAGAAATTGAATTTCTTCGTTTTTCAGATAACGAAATCTTGAAATAAAATAAGTAGGAAAATTCACTTTACTTTGATGCAATGAAAGAGATGAATGAATTATTGTTTTCATTTCCCTTTCAAAAATTGAGCTGAATTTTTCTCTTGTTAACTATAATTTATTTGTGCAGTTGGTACCTTAGACAAATTTTAAAAATTCCACAACTAGATTCTGTTGATTAATCCAAAATTATATTTTTCTTATCCCACTTGGTAGACAGCAACATCTAGTTCGAGGTCAAGAACTCGTGGATTTCATGGAAGAAGGGAAAGGGGTGCAGCTTCTGTTGTGATGGAGCTCCCTGCAGATAGAAGTCTGAATTGGCTCCTGAGTCGCTGAGGAAGTAGGTTTGTTCCTTAGGGAGGACATTTAAAGGTCCCCCCCATCATTTGCGTATCATATGGGAGAAATTCCGAAAACTATCACCAGGTAGTCCGACTCGCGAAGCAAGATGCAGAAGATCCCAAACACCATGAGTTTCGTCGTGTTTCAAACTGTCATGCTCTAGCCAGATTGAACTCCACTGTCATGCTCGCTAAGAAAAGGTTCCTATTGAAACAGAAGTCAAGTAATATTTTATGTAAAACTAGAATACGACGTTACAGGTCATAATATTTAAATTATGTGATTTATTATAAAGAGATATTCCATATATTATATATAACTATAATCAGTTATTTTACATATAAAAATTCATATCGCAAAATTTAATAAATAAACTGAAAATTGAATTGAATAAAAAATGTGCATTATTTTTTTTTCTACGTCTAAGTACAAATTTTAAAGTGCAGAAAAAATTAATTTTTTATACAATTTGTTCACTTAATATTTCTAGTAATTCAGCAAAATAAAGAAATTTAAAGAAGAAAATAAACCAAAAAAAGGGTACAAAATTTGTGCAAAGCCAATCAATATTCATGGTAAATCTGGTATAAAAATAATCATTAATAACAAACCAATTCTTCATATTTTTTTCGTAATTTCTTTGCTGCTTCTCAGAAATTTTAAGAGCCTGTCTTGTATACCTTTGTCTCTGCCAATTTCATAATCAGATTTAATCCGCAAAAATCACAGAATAGGGGCTGCCAGGATGGCGTCAAAAATTCTTTTCGCGAAAGTGGCCAAGAAAAGGGTTGTTGTTGTAAGCGAAGTGAGTTATAAATAGTACAAGAAGTCTGGGTTACCACATTTGGCCCCCTATCCCTCAGTTGAGGCCACAAAAAAGTCGCCAAATCCCAACGACCCCATTTTTCGATTTGGCCTTAGTCCAAAATATCGTATTTAATATTATTAGTGCTGATATGTGACCAGTTTTTTGTTGTAATTGTTTTAAGGAAGTTTGTAATATAAAAAATCTTCCAACAATATTTTTTCAATTAGTATAATATTGATTTAAAAAAAATAACAGTACACATTTGTGTTCGTGTCTTTGGTGGTTAAGAGATTAATTAATTTATTTTGATCGATTTTGATTATCCTTAATACATGCATGAAAAATGCAGTTATTTAGCTTTCTAACAACTTCATTGCAGAAGGTTTGAAAAATCATGAGGTTCAAAAAAATAACGTCAGTAAAAAAAAAGAACGAACACGAGACAGAAAGTTGCTTTTTGGGAACAGTTTTGAGATGTTTCAAATTAACCATTCATCTAATATATCTGAAAATAGGAATACTTAAGCAAATTTTCGGAATGGTTCTTATAAGAACACTTCGAAAGTACGCGATTCCAATGCCTCTTCCCGAATATAATATCCAGTATTCTACGAAGGAGTCTATTTTGAATTGCAACTTCTATCATTGCAAAATCAAGTTCGATATATTGAAAAAAATGATCGTTGAATTACCTTCCAGCACAAAGAGGTAAATGATTAATAACTATCGCCAATTTATCTGCATGAAATGCAAAAGGTTATCAACAATTATCAGTTGCCATTCGAAAAAAAAAAGGTAAGTGCATTTGGTGTCTGCCCTTTAACAAGCTGCAGTAGGTATAATGTTAATGCAAATAATAATAATCTTAAAACTGATAAAGCAAGAACAATTAACTAATCTCAAATAACAGATGATCACTATAACTTTACTTATTCTGCCAAAAGGCATGGCGCAAAAAAATATTTTTGTCTTCTCTGTAAACTAGAAAATTGATATAAATATGCATAATAAGTTATCTCGATTATCTAATATGTTATGAGATAGAGATGAGATCACTTCTTGCCCTTGAACATAAATTACCTCCAATCGTAGCAAGATAAAGAAGTAATCTTACAGAAAAGCTCGCACTGCTTGGCAAAAAATTTGAAAGGAAAATTAGGATTAAACTGTGTGGCAAGCATTTTAAATGCTTTCTAGTTAATACTGAACAGCATCGTTATATAACAAGATTTTCGAAGGAACATAATTTGGAATTTTTTACAATTACTCCTATAACTCAGAGGTCACTTAAAGTAATCTTAAAAGAATCTATTGATACGACCAAGCTGGAAATTAAAGATTAACTTGTTGCCTTTCACTTTAAGGTCGACAAAACAAATCAGCTAACTAATTTAAAAAATAAAAAAAAACCTATTTAGCAAATAATTCTGCCTCAAAAATTAAGAAAACAAAATAATATAGTATATGATTTTTATATGCTACTTTGAGCCAACGGCCGTACCATGCTGAATGTACCGGTTCTCGTTAGATCACCGAAGTCAAGCATCATTGGGCGCGGTCAGTACTTGGGTGGGTGACCACCTGGGAACACCGCATGCCGTTGGCAAATTTGGGACCTGAATGGCCGAGTGTCTAGCGCTCTGGCGCTCGGTGCCACAGGTTTCGGGTTCGAATCCCGGCGGTGCCATGGATGTTTGTAGTGGTTCGGAATCCACTTTAAGCCGTAGGTCCCAGTCTCCTATGACTGTAAGAGCGTCACGGAGCAAAAGTCAGGCTTCTACCTACGGGTGCTCCATCACAACAGAAGCTGCTTCCTTCCCCTTCAATCATGAGTACGTATGGGCTCGTGGGCTTGGCCCAGCCAAGTGGGATAAGAAACAACAGCAACAACATATGCTACTTTATTCCAGTATTAGAATCGAAAAGTTTCATAGAAAACTAGGAATTACGCAATGCTTCTCCTGTAATTTAAATTTTTTTCACCATTATAAATCTAGCCATAATAAATCTAGATTACTGGAATTTGGTGACAATCATAATGTCAAAGAATGTCCCTCAAGTGCATCATATTTTGTGGCGAACTTGTCTATTTAGGAGAGTGTCAAAAATTCTTGGTCATGGCAATGTGTCAAAATGCTATGACCAAGAATTTCTTCTTCTAATGTCATTACAACTATTATTAGTCATTCCGCTGTTTGAACAGATAAAATAATTCTCAATCTGTATCCTTTGCCAATATAGTGCGAGGAAATAATCCAAGAATAACTCCATTTCTTGCCTTCTATATGGGGAACCAGCATAATATTATTAATAAAATTTAACTAACGATTTATTTATTTTTTTTGCTTGAAGGTGTTCATTTTTAATATTGGCTTATTTCCTTATCTATGCTTCATATTGTTCTACAACTTTATGACTTCTAGCGATAAATGTCCTACAACTTTGACTT
The DNA here is from genome assembly GCA_021605075.1 of Caerostris darwini. Taxonomy (NCBI): domain Eukaryota; kingdom Metazoa; phylum Arthropoda; class Arachnida; order Araneae; family Araneidae; genus Caerostris; species Caerostris darwini. Next base: position 12,776 of record BPLQ01012788.1, read on the forward strand.
TCAGCGATAACTGTCCTACAACTTTAAGAATTTTAGGGATAATTGTCCTATAATTTTATGAATTTTAGGGATAGTTGTCCTATAATTTTATAACTTTTAGGGATAATTGTCTTACAACTTTATGATTTTAGGGATAATTGTTCTACAACTTAATGATTTTAGGGAAAATTGTTCTACAACTTAATGATTTTAGGGAAAATTGTTCTACAACTTAATGATTTTAGGGAAAATTGTTCTACAACTTTATGATTTTAGGGAAAATTGTTCTACAACTTTATGATTTTAGGGAAAATTGTTCTTACAACTTTTATGATTTTAGGGGAAAATTGTTCCACAACTTTATGATTTTAGGGAAAATTGTTCTACAACTTTATGATTTTAGGGAAAATTGTTCTACAACTTTATGATTTTAGGGAAAATTGTTCTACAACTTTATGATTTTAGGGAAAATTGTTCTACAACTTTATGACTTTTAGGGAAAACTGTTCTGCATCTTTATGACGTTTAGGAATAACTGTTCTACAAATTTATGATTTTTAGGGAAAACTGTTCTACAACTTTATGACTTTTAGGGAAAACTGTTCTGCATCTTTATTAATTTTAGGGATAACTGTTCTACAACTTTATGACTTAGGTAAAACTGTTCTGCATCTTTATGACGTTTAGGAATAACTGTTCTACAACTTTATGATTTTTAGGGAAAACTGTTCTACAACTTTATAAATTTTAGGAATAACTGTTCTACAACTTTATGACTTTTAGGTAAAACTGTTCTGCATCTTTATAAATTTTAGGAATAACTGTTCTACAACTTTATGACTTTTAGGTAAAACTGTTCTGCATCTTTATGACGCTTAGAAATAACTGTTCTACAACTTTATGACTTTTAGGGCACCTTATGACAGAAAACCCAGATATTTCTCATCAGGCAATGACAACAAATATGGGATGCTTTACACGTGTTCTTATAATCGCCATTGAGTCTCCCTGTTTCTGAAAGCAAAGACTGCAATGAAAGCCACCAGCGTGTTCTAACCTGGGCTTTCTTACACTCTAGATACCGCTGAATATGCTGTGTGTACATGTTGTGTTATACAATAAATCAAATTTTTCAAACATTTTTAATTTAATTCATTCTTAATACTCACTGATACTCACGTTTAATTTAACGTATACCATTTAATTTTATTCTTCTGATGTCTTATACTATTTTAATTATTCATATGCTATACAGTTTTTATTCTTTTAAAGCACCGTTGAACGAAAATCAATGTTTTAAATTAGAAGTTTTTGCTCTGAATATTAATTGAATTAGAAATTGTTTTCAGTAAACGTATTTGGGTAAAAAACAAAGCTAACTAATCACCCATTTTTATCCAAATCAAATGAATAAACAAATAATTTACAGCCACCTCCGTGATGTTGTAATTGAAAGTCAACCCCATGGGTTGATTAGAAAAACACGCTCCTTCTCCTAATTGAATCTCGTGTCTGTTGTAAAATTTACGATTGCATTGTAAATTCATAAGAAAAAAAGAAAGACTTGAAGAACTGAAAGATTAATTAAAGAGTTGGTGCACTACTAAATTCAATAAAAGAACTTTTTTCTTGTATGTTTTAATGGCTGATTGCAAATTAAAAGAAAGGATTACAAAAAAAAGGATTAAAAAAAGAAAAAAGGATTACAAAAAGAATTACAGGAGCAAACTGGTTCGTTTTATTGGGTGTCTATGTTATGTTAAATGAAAAGTTCTAATTCTGTTTCATAAAAGAATGAATCTTTCAATTTGCATTGGGACTGATATCCCGGAGAAAACATTTCATTAGAATTCTTCCAATTTTTTTTCCCTCTTTCTATCTTCTTTAAAGAAAAACATTAGTGTGAATGTTTTAACTTCTAAAATCCTAATTTATTAGAAATAATATTAAAAGTTTCATTACAAATTATTGATCTCATTAAATATGAGGGATTAGTTCATCAGTGGAATTCGTATTCCACTTTTGTATATACTCCATGAGCAAAGACATTCATTGCCTGCCGAGAGAACTTTTAGGGGTAATTGACATACATTCGCTCGTTGTGGGAGTAAAAAAACCCAAGAAACTAACATCAAGCGGTCTGAATGTCAATACATAACTGTTTTTAGATAAGCTCTTTAATATTGAAATTATAGAAAAGACAATTTATCTTTTATTAAAATTTATCCATTTAATATTTTTTAAATAAAGTGGGCCTCGAGTTGTATTTATTTATACAAATTATTTATGTTATTATTTGTACTGTGATAAAATAACATTATTATTATTTATATGGTAATAAAATTTGATAGCCAACGGCCGTACCATGCTGAATATACCGGTTCTCGTTAGATCACCGAAGTTAAGCATCATTGGGCGCGGTCAGTACTTGGGTGGGGTGACCACCTGGGAACACTGCGCGGCGTTCGCAAATTTGGGACCTGAATGGCCGAGTGTCTAGCGCTCTGGCGCTCGGTGCCACAGGTTTCGGGTTCGAATCCCCGGCGGTGCCATGGATGTTTGTAGTGGTTCGGAATCCACTTTAAGCCGTAGGTCCCGGTCTTCTATGACTGTAAGAGCGTCACGGAGCAAAAGTCAGGCTTCTACCTACGGGTGCTCCATCACAACAGAAGCTGCTTCCTTCGCCTTCAATCATGAGTCCATATGGGCTCGTGGGCTTGGCCAGCCAAGTGGGATAAGAAACAACAACATAAAAATTTGATTACAGTGCAGTAAATCCTCTTGGTTCATCTTGAATGACAGTGAATCTACTACTATCGCGATTTCACGTTATTTTACAGACACTTATCTGGGTGTACTTCTGTACAAAACGATGGGTAAAGACCTCCATGTTATTTGTTGCTTACTACCACGTGACACTATTGTTTTAACTTAAAGATACATTATCTCATGTCGTACCATCTTAACAAGTGGATTTAGGATAAAAATTCTCGTTGGAATTAGATGTTATTAATGCCTCGTTTATATACAGAAGGTAATTGGGAATAATTCAATATCACCGAGAAGAAAATGAAATGAAGCGGTAAACACAGATGTTGAACCTGATAACAATATGTATGTATTGAAAACACGTGAGAATGGACAATTTTCAATAACAGCAACTAATGTCTCTATACAGCAATGTAAAACACAAAATTGTAACACGTACAAGAGAAACTTGTTTTAATATGTAATCCTTCCAGGACCTTTATGAAGTTCTCCGGAAGAGGTAAATGACATTTCCAACAAGAAAATGCATCCTCACACATGAACATGGCAACAGCAGTTGCTGATTCAGCGATTCTAAGTTTCTCGTTACCTGTGTCTTTCTATTTTGTCCATACTTTAAATTAAATGATAGTCTCTCCCGTTCTCAAATCTTAGACCGTAGCCATGAAAGTCCTTATGGAAGGAATTTCTTCCTACGCCATTCAAGTGGGATTACGTTAAAACACTGAAGTAGTATCCCATTTCATTAAAGTTTTGATTTGAAGAGTGGAGAATTATATTAAAATAAATAAATATGAGTTTCAAAATATCTATATATTTTATCAAATAAAAATTATTTTGTTAATAAATAAAATAAAAATGTATTGTATACATCATCATTGTCATTGGCGCAACTGCCACACTGTGGAACAAGACCTTCTGCCTACTGGTAGATTACGAGTCGGAGACGTTTTTTCTTTTACGTGGTAGGGTAGTTAGGTAACCTGCGGTTTTAAAGTAGATTGCAAACCACTACAAACATCCATGACAGCCGGGAACTCGAACACGAAACCTGGGCACCGAGCGCCAGAGCGCTGGTCACACTCGGCCATCAGGCACCATATAATTTATATAGTGATGCTCTGCATTCGTTGGGCGTAGTGCTGATTATCCTAACCCGTAAAAACAAACCATCCCCTGTCTTGAAATCTGCCAGTAGGCAGACGATCTTGGTCCACCACGTGGGCTAACTTTATCATAATCATCACTGATGATGGTCTAATAATTAAATACATTTTTCTAATCAAATTGAGAATATTTAATCAAATAGCAATCAAACTATATACAATCAAGTAGCAATCACAATTAAACTATCTCTTGAAAGAATAATAGATATATATAGTCAAGATGATATTTGATCAGGTTAGCAATCACATAATAATCTTATCACATTAAACAAAAGACATAATTTATCCACATTATAAAAAGTTAATATCACATTTTTGGATTTAAATAATACCATTTTGATAAATATACTTCTTAAACTATCAACAGAACAATTTTTCCTCATTTGTTACGGCTAATTGTTTGTTGTTGTTGTTTTTTATCCCACTTGGCTGACCAAGATAATAACTATGATTAAGGGAAGGAAGCAGCTTCTGTTGTGATTATCACAGGTAGAAGCCTGACTTTTGAGACATAATCATACCTACGGCTTAAAAGTGGATTCCGAACCACACAAGAAACATCCATGGTACTGCCGTATTCGAACCCGAAAATGACACCGATTTTGCCAGAGCGCTAGACATCGGCCATTCAGGTCCCCAAATTTGCCAACGGCACGCAGTGTTCCCCAAGTGGTCACTCCACCCAAGTAGACTGCGCCCAATTTTGCTTCATTTCGGTGATCTAACGAGAACCGGCGTTGGCAACGGCTTGATTATAAAACTAATAATAATTGTTATTTTTAATATTTAGGCTACCACAATTTCTTTTACAAAATAATGGAGCATTGATTTTGTAGATTTCTAATAACGTAGTATTATAGGAATTCTACCAAATAAATTTCATTAGTATAAAAAATATTATTTACACTCCGGAAATACATATTTCATGCCAGTGAACACATTTATGCAAATGCTTTGATAAATAATACATAGCAATAACTTAATCAGCAAGAAATATATGTGATGAAATAGTTGGAGACTTTCTTTTAATATTAATATTTGTGGAAATCAACGGCACCATGCTGAATATATATGTTAGATCACCGAAGTTAAGCATCATTGGGCGCGGTCAGTGCGGGTGACCAGACTTTATTGCCGGTATCCGAATGGCCGAGTGTCTAGCGCTCTGGCGGTCGGTGCCACAGGTTTCGGGTTCGAACCCGGCGGTGCCATGGATGTTTGTAGTGGTTCGGAATCCACTTTAAGCCGTAGGTCCCGGTCTCCTCCTTGACTGTAAGAGCGTCACGGAGCCAAAGTCACTTACGGGGTGCCCATCACAACAGAAACTGCTTCCTTCCCCTTCAATCATGAGTAAGGGCTCGTGGACTTGGCCAGCCAAGTGATAAGAAACAACAACATATTTATGGAAAGAAACATTTCCAGGCTTGGAAAACAAATACTTTTAAAGGGACCAGAAAAATTATTCGGAGGAAACACACAAGCAAAATACTTCGATTTCACCACGCTCCAATACGTGCTTTGTTGAAATAAATGCATGTTATAAGAAGGACTTTTTTTTTATTATTTTCTTAAAGGAAGAAATTCTTTTAGAAAATCTATGTTTCATATTGTTTTTCCTACGTAAAGAATTCTGAAAGTAGCTGGCATAGAATGGCTAGATAGAAACCCTTTTGAAATTTTAACAAAAGACTTTATATATTTAAATTTTTGCATTATTCCATATACAAAAGATCAGTCAAAAGCAATTTTAAATAACTTCTTTCAGTTCAAAAGTATCGAAACTATATGTTTATAAAAAGAAAAGTTGTGTACCAGATTTAAAATTCAATACATCTCTGATATTCCATGCATAAATCGTATATAATTTTTTTTTAATTTGCAATTGTAACGAAAATTATATCCATTTTTATTGAAATAATTTAATTACCAAAATAGTCATGGTACTTACATATTAACGCTACCTTAGCTACAGTTGCGCCAATAAAGAGCAATCTTGTTGTTCGCACGCAGTTATCTTTTGAACGCCAACCGCAGCTACAGATTTGGCGGTTTTTAAGTGGCGCCAATCTACACTTAAAATTTTTGTTCCAAATAATAAAATATATAAAACACTTCATTTAAAATCAAAACGCTTTCAAAATTCAAAACACTTTATTTAAACACAAAGTAGTCAAACGGAGTTCTGCTTCCCTCAAACCAGTTGTGTTTTCTAAGTGCCACATGATAAGCACACTGACTGAAATTGCATTTCCAAAACTTACGTTTACCAAAATAATGTTTCATGTCATGGGAATTGGGACATTTTCGTTTTTTTGGTAAAATATTTCGCTCCTGAAAAAATAAAATTGCATCTTGTTCTGTTTCTGGCAAATCCCAAGTACGCATTTTCGTAGCACTAGAAAATGGCGTCAAAAATCAGCAAATCTGTAGCTGTTAGATTGGCGACACATAAAACCCGCCAAATCTGCAGCCAAGGTAGCGTTAATACGTAAGTACCATAGTCATCAATGAATTTTTTCCCATTAGCTTTTCAATGTCTTTTATAGACAATTCATCTAGTCTTGCTATGGAAAAAGTTATCTACTTAATTTCAACCTCTAGGCATGTGTCTATATCTTGCAAAATCCTTCTATGAGCTTCTAAAAATATGGCAATCTATTGAGGCAAGGTAGAGAGAAATGGGCAGTGATGCATAAATTCCCCGTCAAATTCTTCTGGAAGACACTTAGTCACTATTGCAATGTGTCATAGGCGATTTCCTTGATAAAGTGAAAGTAATTTTAAATAACATCTTTTAGTTCAAAAGTATCGACATAATACATTTAAAAAAAAATGTGTACCATATTTAAAATGCAAAGCAACTCTGATATTCCATGCATAAATCTTATATAGAATTTTTCTTTTTAAATTTGCATTTGTAACGAAAATTATATGTATTTTTTTTTTTGAAATAATTTAAACACTAAAATAGTCTTCAATGAATCTTTTCCCATCAACTTTTCAATGCCTTTTTTACAGAACTTATTTAGTTTTGTTTTGGAAAAAATAATCAACCGATACGATAATCAATCCAAAATAATCAGTTGATTTCAACCTCTTGGCGTCAACCTTAATCTTGCAAAATCCTTCTGTGAGCTTCTAAAAGCATAGCAATCTGTTGAAGCAAGGTAGAGAGAAAAGGGCAGTGATGCATAAATTCCCCGTCAAAGTCTTCTAGAAGACACTTAGTCACTCTAGCAGTGTGGCGTGTAGGCGATGTTCGTTGATAAACTGAAAAGGAAAGGAAATTTCGTTCCTTTCCTTAAAAAGAAAATTTCGTTCAAAAAATGCTCGTAAGCGTTTTGGCTGTAGATAATAAACTTTAGTGATTACTATAGGGCTTGAATGGCCGAGTCTATAGCGCTCGATGCAACAAGTTTCGGTTTCGAGTCAAGGTGGTGTCATGGATGTTTGTAATGGTGTGAATCCTCTTTAAACCAGTTTAATAAACCGTTGTAGAGCGTTGTCTTGAAGTTTAGTCAGTCTTAGGCCTCGTGGTTTCTCGCTAAAATGAATATTACCCTTAGTCATGGACCAATCGCCTGCAATGGGGTCTTTTGGACCAGTTTTAGGTTTTCCTGCACCACGGGGATTAGTAACAACAACAGGGATTACTATTCTATTGCCACTCAATAGCTCATAATGAATAGTTTTTTTTTCATATTCTGTCATACACTCAAAAGAATTTCCTTTAATACGTACTACTTCGAGGTTGTTGGACAGGCATTAAACCCTTGTCTTTTGAGCTAAACATTATTATAAAAAACCCTTCATTTGTCATAAATAGTTAAAGGCTTAATCTGTTTTGTCATGTCTTATAATTATCCTTCAAAAAAAACGTACAAAAGTTTTAACAGGATCCGATCAATACGACATGGTATAATTAAGTAGTATCATTCCAAATCTAGGTCCATGTAATTGAGTTAATGGATCTCATCGATTTCAAAGGGGACTCATCTCCAATAAGAACAGACATAAAATAAGTAACAATACAAGAAACTTGGATAATTTTAAAGTACAATATTATAAAAATAATAATTGAGGAAAAATTAAATTCTATATTTTTTAAAAAGAAAAAACGGAAGAAAGAAGTTCATTAGGAAGAAAATATCCCCAAAATAAAAATTACATTAAAACTTTACACGATCTTTTAATAATGTCGGCTCATGTTTATCAATATCCAGGAATGAAACGAAGAGACACGGGGGCGATTGCTACAATGTGTGTAAAACCGTCTCGCATCAATAGTCACTGGTGATTTCCGGAGTTTTTCCATACGACTGGCAAATGCGACGCAATTATCCCTAAAGGTCCTTTCTCCAGTCAATGGGTTAATCGTGGCATTCACAAGACCGACCGATATTCCACCCACGCCTTTCTAACTGGTAGGTCTAACCTACCTGTTAGCTTTATAATAACTAGATAATTACATAGTTAGCTAACTACCTAGCCCTATGTACGGGGTCTCGTTTCTGAAATAAGTTATTACAATGAACGCAGCCAGTCGATTCCAACCTGAGTCCTCTTGCAGACTAGATGCGCATGCCATCACTGAGATACCAGTAGGGCTAAAATTTGAAATGTCAGTAATATGAGGTGAGTGAGTCACCCTCCCAAATAAACATCGTCCATGATGATGTTTTACTTCAGTGATCGAATGAGGATCGATATATTCTGCCCCGATATGGCTATTATCGCATGATACTTCTGAAACAGTTTTTTTTTTTTTCAAATGTTATTGCAAATCACTCTGCTAAATTTCATATTATTCCAGTTATACAATCGAGTTACATATCCTTCCTCTAGTAGTCAGTGTCAGTTTAACTGTAGCTTCTTGGTATAGATCAGCAAATCTATCTTTACTATTTTTAACAGAATTATTTTTTTTTTCGGAACAGTTAAATATTAGTGTTTAAATAAAATAGGACATTACAGAATAATGTTCCTTTCAAAAGATCGAAGTTACAAGTATTTGATAACATTAACAATGTAATTTAAACAGAAAACACAAGATAAAAACTGCGTACCTGGATGGGAAGATTCTCCAATGATGGATCCCATAGCGTCCAGCATAGGGCAAGGTCGCATGAGAGTCTCTCCAGGTGTAGCTGGTGGCCAACACAGAAACGAATCCCACGCTGCCTCGCAATACATGCCTTAAAACAGAACAACAATTTCACAACAATGTTCATTCATCAAGGAATAATATAAAGGCCACGTGGATGATTTTAAATCCTGTATTGTTATAAGTAACACACGGCATTGTTCTGATATGTGATTCGTAACAAACACAGAAAAACATTAAAAAAAAGGGATTCGTGAATGTTATTGCCAATAAAATATTATAACACCATAACAAACATTTGTTTTAACATTAGCATTCATTTTCCGTGTTGATTTCTTTTCTCGGAAATCATTGAGTAGTTTAGAAATATTCATCAAGGTATAATGAAGGGCATGTAGAGGATTTAAATCAGTATTATTATGAATAGCACCTAGTATGTGATTCATGACAAACATGGAAAAGCATAAAAAGGAAATTCGTGAATGCTGTTGCGAATAAAATATTATAACACCATAGCAAACATTAGCATTCATTTTCCATGTTGATGTCCTTTCTTAGAAATCAACATGGAAACTTTCCCGTTAAACTTTCCATTAAACTTGCTTAGTTTAGAAATATTAATCAACGTATAATGTAAAAGCCTTGTGGATGTTTTTAAATCCGTATTATTATAAGTAGCACAAGGCATTGTCCTACTATGTGATTCTCGACATTCAAAAGTTAAAAAGAGATTCGTGAATGTTGTTGTCAATAGAATAATGTTACTCCTTAGCAAACATTTGTTTTTAAATTAACATTCATTTTTCATGTGACATCATTCTAAAAATTTATCAAAAGGAAATAAATGTACATATAATATTTAATGACAAATATTATAATGTACTATGAATCTTATACATATCTGATGTGCTTTATAAAAGATATAAAAAAGGTCTGGCTTTGAAGAACATACGAGTGTTATTGATTAAACGTTGTGTAGGCCTTTTTTTAACAATTAATAAGAAAATGAATAAATATGTTGCTATACTTTTATACTATATGTGTCTAATCCTCGGTGTCCTGCAGCGCGGGACATACATTTCATGAGTAATCTAATCATGGATTAATTAATTTTTAGTCAATCAATTAAATTTTTTTTTTTTATATTTTATGCCTATATTGTTGTTGTTGTATCCCTCATAGAAGGACGGAAGATGGGAACAGCTTTTGTTGTGACGGAACACCCGTAGGTAGAAGTCTGTCTTGGATCCGTGACGCTGAAGGAAGGGAGGTCTTTTAGGGGGAACTATTTCACATTTGAGTACCTATCGTATGTGAGAAAACCCAGAAAACTCCTACCAGATAGTGAGACGAACGAAGCAAGATGCTGAACACCCCAAACACCATGGGAGCTCCTCGTTTTTTCGAACAGTGTCTACAATATAGCCGCCTGCGGATTAAACTTCTGCCATAAATCTCACCAGCGGCGCACGGTGCCACGAGTCGGACACTTTTATAATATTATATGCATATACTAAAAAATAACCAGTTAAATCAAACAAAATGTCATGTTCTGAAATTATGAAGGATTAAAAATAAACTTAGTATGCAGAATATAAATTTTAAATATAAATAATGTAATATTATTTAAATTTGTTATAAATGCTTTCATCATTTATTCTGTTGGCTGTAGGTAGCTCTTCTACATTATTAGAATAATATATTTTTAAAAAAAATCACGATACCTTAAAAGTGATTTTGAAAGAACTAATTTATATCAAAACATTCATATCAAATAAAATAAAAATTTCTTATTTTCTATTTCAATATAATTTTAAAACTTAGTTTCTTACCATAATGTTTAGAACATGCCCATACAACAAGCGGGATGAACATGATCCGATGCCGTTATGAATGAAATCCTAAAACATTGTAATCACGCTAATCATGAAACCATATAATCACGCTAATCATGAAACCATATAATCACGCTAATCATGAAACCATGTAATCACGCTAATCATGAAACCATGTAATCACGCTAATCATGAAACCATGTAATCACGCTAATCATGAAACCATGTAATCACGCTAATCATGAAACCATGTAATCATGCTAATCATGAAACCATGTAATCACGCTAATCATGAAACCATATAATCACGCTAATCATGAAACCATATAATCACGCTAATCATGAAACCATATAATCATGCTAATCATGAAACCATGTAATCACGCTAATCATCAAACCATAAATTTTCTTAAGACATCAAAATTTTCATGAATCTTTCATTTTTTAAAATTCTAATTACATATATTATATAAAAATTAAAGTGATTATTTCAATAAAATGAAAAGATAATCAAAATATTTGTTATTTCTGATATTTTGATACGATTATGATTTCAATTAAGATGAAAATTTTTATTCATGTTCAGGATACAGTGGCTTAATATATTGGTTGCTTTTTACATCAATTATCTATTACAATATACATTATACATGAATTTGTTAAAATGTAATAAAAATACAACGGAAATTTGTTTTTTTAATAGAAAGTGACATTTGTTTTATTTATCAATTGTTTCTGTTAATTGACTCAATTAATAAATTTTGTTTTTTTATGAAATAAATGAGTATTTTATTCAATATGAACACATTAATAGTAATAAAGACGTCAGGGAAGAAAAAAATAAGCATTTAAAAATATGTTATTATACATTAATTATTTTTTATTATATCATGCAGTGTTTTAAAGCTATATGATACATAAAGTTGACAGTTTATTATCATTATTTATTTATTTAGGTTCAAGATATTTCCCTTAACTACAGGATGATTATAAAAAAAAAATTCTCGATATATGAGGCACTAGATATCATACCGTTCATAGAAAGTGAACAAAATTTTGGTTTAAGGTTTATTTTAAGATATTGCCGAAATCATACGAAAAACAACAGTTACGGTTAGAGAGATAAAATTTCGAAATCACCAAATGGCAACATCTACTTTTTTTCATTCGAATGTGATTTACGTAGAAAACCATAAAAACTATACGGAAAAACTATAAATAGCATCGGAACGGTACCTGTAGCACGAAAATCGTCTAGGGGTGTATACAGACTAAGAAGAAAAGTGAAAAAGAACCCATAAGGGCGACTGAACAACAGAAAAACAAAACATTTTATTGTTTTCCAACTATTTTATTAATATCCTACGTGACCGCTTTTACATATGATGGCATTTTGTATGCGGCATATGGTGGATAGCACTGAAGCACGTACATGGCCAAGAGGAAACTGTTGGACGTGGCGTCTGATGGGATCTTCCAAATTATATGTAGTTTGTGGATTAGATACAGACGCTTTGGATTTCAGTTATCCTAACAGCTAGAAATCCATGGGAGGGAGGTCGGGGAACCTTGATGGCCACAGAAACGTGAAATGTAGACAACGAGAAGACTCGATGGTGTTTGTGATGTTCAGCATTGTGCCGCGTTAGTTAGATTACCTGGTTGGAATTTTCTGGGGTTCTCACATACAATACGAAACTGCGGGGTGGTTCACCGTAAAAGTACTCCCAGGAGGTACTACCCTCCTTTTTCTGCGATTCGGAGCCAAGTCAGACTTCTACCTACGGGTGCACCATCACAATGGAAGTTACACCCTCACCCACCATTCATGAGCAGACTACTCATGCGGGAGTATATATATATATATATATATATATAATTACATCAGGGATTGGGGTAGGATTGCTAGTTGTAAGATATTTGTTTAACATAGTAATCTCCATTTCCTAATATATCTACTAACTATTTTGATTATCAATTATTTTAGAATAATATATTATTTTAAATGTAGCCCTGGGAAATTGTTATCTTTAAGTGTAATCCATGAGAACTTAAAGACTCTGACATAGAACAATATCATCAGTAATATTACCATTTATGTAAAAGAGTGATGATTTAATTCAGATTCTGTCAATTTATTAAAATGTAAAATTGACTCGGAATAAAACAAATACAAATCAAATTACTTAATTGAATCAAAATTCAATCTATTGATTTTTTTATTATTTTTGTACAAAAGGTTAAATATTATTGATATTTTTTAATTACTGTAACTTAACTTTTAATGTTATTGTTAGAAAACTTGATGGTTTAAAGTCAGATAAAAATGAAACCTCCCAGTATTTCTTAAGAGATATAAACACTATGCAGCATGTTTAGATATGATAGCGCTATTTACATATAAAGTTACTAGACATTTTCGGAATATGCGGGGCTGCAACAGATTTGATATGTTTATTCTGCTTTGATAACTCGGAAGAATCAAATATATGTAGGCTTTTAAAAATTACTTAATATTTTAAATCATATCAATCTTAATTTATATTATTTGCGTGTTATTCGATTTTTTATTTGTTTTTAATAACTGAAAACGCATATAAACATATAAAAAAATCGAATAATATACATGTTTAGAAAAAAAATATACCAAATCAGCTATTTATTTAACAGTGTAAAAATAATTCGTCTGGTTGATTGAATCCTCAGTTGAGCATCTTTTTACATCTATTACAGTTTACAGTCTTCCTACATGGATTTCATTCACTTCATTCGATATAAAATTCAATTTTTTTTGGAAGTGCAATTTTTAGATGATCTTTACTAGAAATGGATCTTAATCTATCTTTGTTATCTAAAACATCCTATAAATGCTAAACGGGGTTGAAATCCGGCGATTGTGGAGGAAATTGAAAAAAAAAAAAAAAAAAAAAAAAATAGAGCATATGCAACACCTTAGGTATATATACAGAATTCTATTTATATAAAAAATGAAAATTAAAGATAATTTGATTTACAAGTACAGTTCACTCCAAAGTCCGAGATTTTCAGCGTTCTCAAGTCTACAACGATTCTATTTTACCTGGTCTGCGGCAGACCGTAATTACTACACTGCGTGATAAACGAAACCACAAGGAGCTCACTTTGAAAGCAGGCGGAAACTCCGGCCTACAGAGAAAAAAAACAAAAGTACTTCAAAGAAAAAAGAAAAACAACATTTCTTGTCTCGTTTAGAACTTTCATCTTCTCCAAAATCCTCCCTTTAAGAAAAACCGTCAAGAAGAAGAGGGTCAGCTACCCTCACTTCTCATTTGAGTAGACATTTTCTCAGCTTATGGCCTATCATCAATCACCATGCAGCAACTCATGACGTAGTCTAAATCCCATCTGTAATTGTTTCGACCTGTGAAGGACGCACAGAGAATCGCTAATCTCATATCTCCATTATTCATGACACTGAATACCTTTTATCAGATTTGAGTGACAGGTTGTTCTCATTGTTACAAAGCATTAATTGCATGTAATATAACTATCCATAACACTGCTTATCTGCTGTCAAATTTGAGTGATACTCGTTAAAAAACAAACATTTATCTCTCCTGAGAAAGAAATGCTACAACTCTTCCAGTGGGGAAAATGCTGCAATAGGATCATTATAGTATATAAACACATAATTAATACTGTACCTCATTTTTGAAGCATTGGATTATAAATTATTTATTAATATAGCAATGCTCGTATTATGTTTCACAATCCCATCAATAATGACATTTCCTACAACCAGAGGCACTCATCAACCCCAAGCAAGGACAGATCCTCCTCCATACTTGAGGATGAAAGAAGATTCTTAATGCATTTCTTTACTTGGTTGTCTCCTCATCTTTCTCGCTCCATCAGTTCAAAAAATATTGAACTAACTCTCATCCGAGAAGATAAATTTTTTCCCCAACATGATGTACGTAGATTTATTTGTCTTTTTGTAAACACTAAGCGTTGTTTACGATTCTTCACTGTCACGAAATATGTTTATCTAGTAATTAGGCCATGAAAACACTTATCGGCATGCATTTTGTACAGTAATTATTGATACGTGCACTTCAGTTTTGAAACTGAACTGCAATTTTACGAGAACTATTACTCGATTTTTTTTTCAATTGACTAACCTTAAATCCACGATCATAAGAGATGTAGATTATCAAGTAGCGTTGATGTATGAAATCTGGTATTGAAACAAATTTTATGGCACTGTTCTCCATTTCTAAGAGAAATATTTAAAAAATGTCCATTTTAAATTGAGTTTTTTTTCAGAAATTGTACTATAAAGCATTCAAAACAATTAGCGCGATTTCAGTTTCAAAAGGATAGCAAATCGCGACAATAAATTTGTATTTTATAAATTGAAATTTATTTTTCAAAATTTGTACTAGGAGGCGTTCAAAACAATAAGCACGCTTTAATTTTCAAAACAATTATAAATCACGATAATAAATTTGTGTTGTTGTTGTTGTTTCTTATCCCACTTGGCTGGCCAAGCCCACGAGCCCATATGGACTCATGATTGAAGGGGAAGGAAGCAGCTTCTGTTGTGATGGAGCACCCGTAGGTAGAAGCCTGACTTTTGCTCCGTGACGCTCTTACAGTCATAGAAGACCGGGACCTACGGCTTAAAGTGGATTCCGAACCACTACAAACATCCATGGCACCGCCGGGATTCGAACCCGAAACCTGTGGCACCGAGCGCCAGAGCGCTAGACACTCGGCCATTCAGGCCCCAAATTTGCCAACGGCACGCAGTGTTCCCAGGTGGTCACCCACCCAAGTACTGACCGCGCCCAATGATGCTTAACTTCGGTGATCTAACGAGAACCGGTATATTCAGCATGGTACGGCCGTTGGCCTTTTATTTCCATTGCATACCATAAAAGTGCATTCCAAATGTTAAAAAAAGTGCATACAATTATTGCACTCTGGCTCTCGGCGCCCCAGGTTTCGGGGTGGAGTCCCAGCGATGCCATGAATGTTTGTAGTGGTTCGAAATCTACTTTAAGCCGTATGTCCTGGTCTCATATGATTGTAAGAGAGTCACGGAGCCAAGTCAGACTTTTAAATACGGGTGCTCTGTCACAAAAGAAGATGCTTCAAACCCCCCTCTCCTTCCCTTCAACCATGAATCCATACGGGTTCTTGGGCTTGGTCTAGATCACTACCAAGTGGGATAAGCAACAACAACACAGCAAACAAATTGAATGCTAGTTTAAATAGTATGCAAAAACTTACGCGAGACTTATTTAAGCTTAAAAATAGTCTTTAAATTTTGAAAAATATATTGCATTTTATAATCCATACTGTATAATAAATTATATAGAAATCCATAAGATGCTGATACTAGAATACAAAATTATGATGAAATCTTAAAAATATCAATTATTTCTTTTTTTTTAAATTACAACGAAAATCAACATACATATGCGAAAAACTTTTGTGATCCACTGTATTAATTAACTATTTACATTTAAAAAACTATTACATTCCATTTAAAAAACTATTTTAAGCAAAAAATAATAATTCCAATGCTTTAAGGTAATAGTTAATTTTTATTTCTCAGAAAACTCAGATTAATTTAATGCGAACTTCATGTCAACCTAATATATTTAATATTGCAATTTAAATACAATTTATTATAAATTTATCAAAATAATTTTATATTATTTACAGGACCAATTAAAATTTTTAAAAAATAAAACCTTCAGAAAAAAATTGCCAATGCTAATATTTTAATTAAAAATAGTTAATTGAAAATAAAATATTCTTAAAAAAATTCATTCGCTAAGAAAATATGAAGTTTAACAATAAATAAATTGTAAATGATTATTAATAAATAGCAAACTAACCTGTTGCCATAGAAACATGTTTATAATTTTTTTTTCGAACTCTATTTTGTTATAAAAAGTACATGCATGAGTAACCATCTTAAATCTTCTTATAATTGATCTTTTTTTGGAATAAAGCTGATATTTTCTCTTTCCTACTTGAGTCCAAGGCAATCAAAAACCTTTCTCAAACCAAATCTTTTTACCGAAGAATTATTGGAGATTATGACGGATTCAATCAAATCTTTTTTTTTTCCCGCCTTGTCGCATTAGCAACGCAAGCAGCTCCGACAACTTCCTGATCGAATTTCTTGGATCTTTTATGGGGAGGTGTTGCACTGATTAAGGTATAATTGAACGGAAATTCCCCGCTATTTCTATCTCCCCGGGTTATGCAGCGACGATGATTGAATTGGACATTAGGAACACGGAAATTTTTCCCTATTCGCGCTCAAGGCGATTGTTCCGAGGGATTTTTTTTCCCTTACGGTTTCAGTTAGAAAATAATAAATCTTTTTTAAGAAAATAATTGTTTTTTCAAAGCTTGTTTATTTTTCGATCGTTTGGATTTTAAATATTATTCTAGAGCTTTAAAATGGGTTAATTAATGCTTTCATTTTTTTATATTTTTTAGTCGTTTGCATTGAAAATAAATTATTTTTGGAATTTTTAAAAATGTATTTATATAAAACGGAAAATTTCCCTATCCACGCTCCAGGCGATTGTTACGCGGAATTTTCCCCACTACGGTTTCAGTTAAAGAATAAATGGCTAGGAAAATAAGAATTCTTTTTCGAAGTTTGTTTGTTTTTCGATCGTTTGCATTTTAAATATATATGTATATACATATATATATTATACTAGTTGACCCGGAAAATGTTGTTTTGCCGTATACATTATTTCTATAAAATATTTTTTTAGTTAAATAAACTATAAGTGTGTGGAAATGTGGTTATGATTGGAAGAGGAATGGAACGTTGCAGACAATGACGGCGTATAAAATGATAATACACTAACCCTTTATTTATTTCATCCTTTATATTTTATTAAATTAATAAATATATTTTAAATTACATTATATAATAGCTGTATATGAATCAAAAATAGTTATTTACATATTTACTACTAATGATGGCAATTAAAAAGTAATCAACGTCAATCTCTAAGTGCAATGGTGTGTACGATATTTTTGTTTAGTCCGTCTTTAGCCAACACAAACAAACTGGATGGTTTACCCACACGCGAACATACCGCGTATAGTTGTCCGATGGAAAAACATGGTGTGCCCAAATCTAAGCCACAAATAGACATCCTTGCGGCCTTGCGACTTATTGATTGTCATTGCGAATGCCAATCTAATTGGAAATTGAATACGTTTGAATTCAATTAGCACATCTGTGGGAATCATAGGGATTCGTGTCAGCAATATATTTTCGCCTCGGTACTTGCCATTCAAAATGCTGACTTCGATAACATTTTTCATTAATTTTTTAATGACTAATCGTGTTCCATTGCACAGCCATGGTGGGTTCAAATTACGAATCAAAATTACCGGAGATCCAACCTTTAATTGTAAATGATGCGGTGGCATGCCTGGCAAATCCAATGAATTCAAAAACTCAATTGGATAATTTACAGCATCATCGGCATCGCAAACTGTATCGATATATTTGTATGACACCAAGTTCCCTGGCAACAACTGTCGTATCTTGGCATTTAAACCATTGACGTCCACATTTTTTGTTGCCAAAATTGCTCTTTCTGCCAACCAATCAAGATTTTGGAATTGTGTGCATACATCGGGAAATATGTGGTCGATGAGATTATTTTGCGAGTCGATGATTGTGCAGAAATCTGTCGGAAATTTTATGCATCCAGTATTTTCATGTGCAGCAATTTTTCCATCGCCATTATCTAACAGTTGTTTTGAGAATGTTTCAGCGGATGGATCTTGAAGCATTTGAACGCGCATGTTTATTTTCAGTTGTAATTTTTCAACATTACGCCACAGTGACGATGATTTTAAGCAAGCGTTGATCTCATCAGCGTACGTTGAACGTGGAATGGCAGGAAGTGTTTGCCTGAAATCATAAGAAAGGAGTAACAGAGTGCCGCTAAATAATTTGTCGTTATAAGTTTATGCTTTCGATAATCTTATGCTTTCGAATTGCAAATAACACTTACTTTACTGGAATCCCAGATTCGCCACAATAAAGTAAATTACAACACAATTACACCTGTAAGTTAAAACGCAATAACAGCCATCTTCATTTTTTCTTAGAACAATAATAAAGTTGCCAATTTTGCTTAACTAAACATTAACACACGCTACACGTGTAAATATAATTTAATGCTACATGTGCAAAGAATATAACTTAACAAAACATTAACTTCAGACATTAACACGCTACACGTGCAAATATAACAGTATTCGTTCTCTTATTATTTGACTTACCTTTAACAATGATAAAACACGTATATTTATTTAACACATAAATATTTCTCTTTTAAATTAAAACTATTCCCACAAAAACGCTGCGTATAATATATACAGGTAAAGCAACGGCCGTTGTTGGCGCGAGTTCACAACACGTGTTGATTTATATAAGATCATTTAATTAAATAAAAGTTAAAAAAATGAAGCCGATTAAAGACTTTAATTTTTGTTTAAGCACACGTGCTGTAATGTCATGACTAAGAAATTAAAAAAAAAAACACTACATTGTTTTACGAAAGAAATTTTAAAAAATATTTAGGGTGGACCACCCTTATCACTTAGGGGTTTAAAAAATAGATTACGACCGATTCGCAGACCTACCAAGTATGCACAAAAATTTTCATAAGAATCGGTCAAGCCGTTTCGGAGGAGTTTGCAACAAACACTGTGACACGAGAATTTTATATATTAGATTAACCTATTTAAACAAACTCTAGAATTATATATATGTATATATATTATATTAACCAATTTAAACAAACTCTAGAAGACTATATATATATATATATGCATATATATTATATTAACCTATTAAAACAAACTCTAGAATTATATACATATAGATAGATTATTTTAGAGTTTGTTAAATAGGTTAATTATTCCTTTCATTTTAATATTTTTTTAAATCGTTTGCATCGAAAATAAATGATCTTCGGAATTTTTTTAAAGATGTATTAATTATATAATATGGAAATTTTCCTATTCACGCTCAGAGAGTTGTTCAGGATTTTTTTCCAATCGTTTGGAAGATAAGAATTCTTTTTTCAAAGCTTCTATATTTTTCGATAGTTTGAATTTTAATCATAATTAATCTATTTAAGCAAAATCTAAGAATTATATACATATAATTATCTAGAGTTTGTTTTTAATTATTCCATTCATTTTTAATATTTTTTTAAATCGTTTGCATCGAAAATAAATGATCTTCGGAATTTTTAAAGATGCATTAATTATATAATATGGAAATTTTCCCTATTCACGCTCCAGACGATTGTTCCGAGGATTTTTTTCCAATCGTTTGGAAGATAAAATTCTTTTTCAAAGCTTGTATATTTTTTCGATAGTTTGAATTTTAATCATAATTAATCTATTTCAGCAAAATCTAGAATTATATACATATAAATTATCTAAGAGTTTGTTAAAATAGGTTAATTATTCCTTTTCATTTTTAATATTTTTTTAATTCGTTTGCATCGAAAATAAATGATCTTCGGAATTTTTAAAGATGCATTTAATTATATAATATGGAAATTTTCCCTATTCACGCTCAGACGATTTTCCGAGGATTTTTTTTTCCCAATCGTTTGGAAGATAAAGAATTCTTTTCAAAAGTTTGTATATTTTTTTCGATAGTTTTGAATTTTAATCATAATTAATCTATTTAAGCAAAATCTTGAATTATATATATAATTATCTAGATTTTGTTAAAATAGGTTAATTATTCCATTCATTTTTAATATTTTTAAATCGTTTGCATCGAAAATAAATGATCTTCGGAATTTTTAAAGATGCATTAATTATATAATATGGAAATTTTTCCTATTCACGCTCAGACGATTGTTCGAGGATTTTTTTTTTTCCAATCGTTTGGAATATAAGAATTCTTTTTCAAAGTTTGTATATTTTCGATAGTTTGAATTTTAATCATAATTAATCTATTTAAGCAAAATCTAGAATTATATACATATAATTATCTAGAGTTTGTTAAAAATAGGTTAATTATTCCATTCATTTTTAATATTTTTTAAATCGTTTGCATCGAAAATAAATGATCTTCGGAATTTTTAAAGATGCATTAATTATATAATATGGAAATTTTCCCTATTCACGCTCCAGACGATTGTTCCGAGGATTTTTTTTTTCCAATCGTTTGGAATATAAGAATTCTTTTTTCAAAGTTTGTATATTTTTCGATAGTTTGAATTTTAATCATGCATACATGTATTAATTAATCTATTTAAGCAAAATCTAGAATTATATATATATAATTATCTAGAGTTTGTTAAAATAGGTTAATTATTCCTTTCATTTTTAATATTTTTAAATCGTTTGCATCGAAAATAAATGATCTTCGGAATTTTTAAAGATGTATTAATTATATAATATGGAAATTTTCCCTATTCACGCTCCAGACGATTGTTCCGAGGATTTTTTTTTTTTCCAATCGTTTGGAAGATAAAATTCTTTTAAGCTTGTATATTTTTCGATAGTTTGAATTTTAATCATAATTAAAAGCAAAATCTTATATATATATAATTTTTCGATAGTAATTATTCCTTTTCATTTTTGAATTTTTTTTAAATCATGCATCGAAAATAAATGATCTTATTTCTAAAGATGTATTAATTATATAATATATTTTCCTATCTATTGAAGCAAAATCTAGAATTATGTATATAGTTTGAATTTTAATCATAATTAATCTATTTAAGCAAAATCTTATAATTATCTAGAGTTTGTTAAAATAGGTTAATTATTCCTTTCATTTTTAATATTTTTTTAAATCGTTTTGCATCGAAAATAAATGATCTTCGGAATTTTAAAGATGCATTAATTTATATAATATGGAAATTTTTCCTATTCACGCTCCAGACGATTGTTCCGGATTTTTTTTTTTTTTTTTTCCCAATCGTTTGGAAGATTTTTTTTCCTTGTATATTTTTCGTTTGGAAGATTAAGAATATCTAGAGTTTTTAAAAAGTTAATTATTCCTTTTCATTTGTATATTTTTAAATCGTTTTCGAAAATAAAGATCTTCGGAATTTTTAAAGATGCATTAATTATATAATATGGAAATTTTCCTATTCACGCTCAGACAAAATCGTTTGGAAGAATTATATATTTTAATATAATTATCTCAGCAGAGTTTGTTAAAATAGGTTAATTATTCCTTTCATTTTAATATTTTTTAAATCGTTTGCATCGAAAATAAATGATCTTCGGAATTTTTAAAGATGCATTAATTATATAATATGGAAATTTTCCCTATTCACGCTCCAGACGATTGTTCCGAGGATTTTTTTTTTTCCAATCGTTTGGCAAAAGATAAGAATTCTTTTTCAAAGCTTGTATATTTTTTCGATAGTTTGAATTTTTAATCATAATTAATCTATTTCAGCAAAATCTTGAATTATATATTTTTTCGATAGTTTGATTTAATATAATTATCTAGAGTTTGTTAAAATAGGTTAATTATTCCTTTCATTTTTAATATTTTTTTAAATCGTTTGCATCGAAAATAAATGATCTTCGGAATTTTTAAAGATGCATTAATTATATAATATGGAAATGTTCCCTATTCACGCTCCAGACGATTGTTCCGAGGATTTTTTTCCCAATCGTTTGGAAAATAAAATTCTTTTTCAAAGCTTGTATATTTTTCGATAGTTTGAATTTTAATCATGCATACATATATTAATTAATATATTTAAGCAAAATCTAGAATTATATATATATATAATTATCTAGAGTTTGTTAAAATAGGTTAATTAATGCATTCATTATTTTAATATTTTTTAACTGTTTGCATTGAAATTAAATGATCTTCGGAATTTTTAAAAATGTATTAATTATATAACACGGAAATTTCTCCTATTATATATACACTGAAGTGACAAAAGTCATGGGATACCTCTTAATATCGTGTCGGCCCTCCATTCGCCCGGCGAAGTGCAGCAACTCGACGGGCATGGACTCAACAAGTCGTTGGAAGTCTTCTGCAGGAATATTGAGCCATGCTGTCTCGATAGACGTCCATAATTGTGAAAGCGTTGATGGTGCAGGATTTTGGGCACGAACAGACCTCTCGATGATGTCCCATAAATGCTCGATGGGATCCATGTCGGGCGATCTAGGTGGCCAGATCATTCGTTGGAATTGTCCAGAATGTTCTTCAAACCAATCGCGAACAGTTGTGGCCCGGTGACATGGCGCATTGTCATCCATAAAAATCCCATCGTTGTTTGGGTACATGAAGTCCATGAATGGCTGCAAGTGATCTCCAAGTAGCTGAACATAAGCATTTCCAGTCAATGTTCGGTCCAGTCGCACCAGAGGACCAAGTCCATGCCATGAAAAACAGCCCACACCATTACGGAGCCACCACCAGCTTGAACAGTGCCTTGCTGACAGTTTGTGTCCATGGCTTCGTGGGGTCTGCGCCACACTCGAACCCTACCATCAGCTCTTACCAACTGAAATCGTGACTCATCGGACCAGGCCACGGTTTTCCATTCATCTAGGGACCAACCGATATGCTCACGTGCCCACGAGAGTCACTGCAAGCGATGTCGTTCTGTCAGTAAAGGCACTCGAGTCGGTCTTCTGCTGGAATAGCCCAAGAAAGCCAAATTTCTCCGCACAGTTCTAACAGACAAGTCCCTTGTACGTCCCACATTGATTTCTGCGGTTATTTGACGCAGTGTTGCTTGTCTGTTAGAATTTACGACTCTTTGCAGACGTCGCCGGTCTCGGTCGTTAAGTGCAGGCGGTCGACCACTGCGCTGTCCATGGTGGGATGTTATGCCTGAAATTTCATACTCTCGGCACACTCTTGACACAGTGGATCTGGGAATGTTGAATTCCCTAACGATTTCCGAAATGGCATGACCCATGCGTCTAGCTCCAACTAACATTCCGCGTTCAAAGTCTGTTAATTCCCGTCGTGCGGTCATCATCACGTCAAACCTCTTCACATGGATAACTTGAACGGAAATGAAAGCTCTGCGAAAGCACTGCGCATTTATACCTGTTCTACGCGATGCTACTGCCATCTGAAAATTTTATTGCTATCCCATGACTTTTGTCACTTTAGTGTATATACATATATATTATTGTCCTAGAGTAGTAGAGAGAGATCCTATCCTAGAGTTAAAGTAGGTTAATTAATGCTTTAATTTTTATTAATTGTTTGCATTGAAAATAAATGATCGTAGAATTTTTTTTAAATGTTTTAAGTATGTTTTAATTGGGAAATGTGTTAGTAATGTTATTTATAATTAGAAAACTATCTGGGATGTTTTTATATTTAAATAATTATTTTATAGAAATTTAAATATGATTAACAAATTCCATTTAAATGATAACTCGAAAATGTATATTGTAATGAAGGAATAAATCTTTGTGAATGTCGAAAATGATGAGATTAATAAAAATTTATTTTTTTTTATATTCTGTAATAAAAATTAATTTCGTATGATTTAGTAAATTCATTTGTTGTGTGATTTAATAAAAATTCATTTTTGTGCGATTTTAATAAACATTTATTTCGTATGATTTAATAGAAATTTTTTTTATATTCTGTAATAAAAATTAATTTCGTATGATTTAGTAAATTTATTTGTTGTGTGATTT
This sequence comes from Caerostris darwini, assembly GCA_021605075.1. Lineage (NCBI taxonomy): Eukaryota > Metazoa > Arthropoda > Arachnida > Araneae > Araneidae > Caerostris > Caerostris darwini. The sequence continues at coordinate 37,345 of BPLQ01012788.1, forward strand.
AATAAAAATTTCATTTTTTGTGCGATTTAATAAACATTTATTTCGTATGATTTAATATAAATTTATTTTATATTTTATAAAAATTAATTTTATGATTTAGTAAATTTATTTGTTGTGTGATTTAATAAAAATTCTTGATTTAATAAAATTTATTTCGTATGTATGATTTAGTAATAAAAATTTATTTGTTGTGTGATTTTAATAAAAATTTCATTTTTTGTGCGATTTAATAAACATTTATTTCGTATGATTTAATAGAAATTTTTTTTTTTTTGTGTGATTTAATAAAAATTTATATCATGTAATTTAATAAAAGTTTAATTCTTATGATTTAATAAAAAAAAAAAATTTGTGTTTGATTTTTTAAATCAGGTTTTTATCCAATTTCCTTTTCTGTCAACTATTTAGAAATCAGAAATATCGAAGTTTTGATTTGAAATATTTAAGTTTTTCTAAAATAATAATGACAATAATAATAAATAATAAATGTTGCTTATTATTTTAATTAAATTCTGAATGTTTTGAATGGAAATATACATTAAATATTGTATAGTTTTAAGGGTCCAACTTATGCAATATTTAATGTATATTTTATATACATTAAGTACAATTACATACAATTTATAACATAAATTAAAAAGTTAATGTTGCTACGATGATTGTGAAACAATAATTCATTTTTCAACTAATGTTTAGATTACATATATTTTTAAACATATTGTTGCAAAAATCTTCCAAATTGCAAAAGAAGTTAAAGTTACTTTAATAAAAAAAAATATCTTATTGTGGCAGTACATAATAATATATTTCTAATGTAAATGAGACATAGATATTACTTAAGAATAATTTCTTATTTTAAAAAGTAATGAAAACTCAAAGTATAAAAATAAACTTCTTAAAATTGAATAAAAAGAAAATACCTAAATATTTAATATAAAGTTAAAAAATAAATAAAGATAATTATTATAACGGAAAAAAAATTTAAAAGTGATTTATGAGTTTCTATAGATAACTAATTTCGATAGCAAAAGTTTTCAGTTATTTCGTCAGAAATATTGCTTTTTCATTAATAAGCTTCAAGAATTATCAATGATAAATTTTTCTTTTTAATAAATATACAAAATTATTTTTAATTACTTATCTATAAATAAAAGAATAAAAAAAACTATCAAAACATCTCTATAGAAAAACAATTACATAGTTGAACTTTATACTTAATGAGTTATTTATCAACGTGATTTCAAGATTACATTTTCATCATTTTCATTTAAATCATTTTCGTTTAAATCAAAAATCAGAATTGGAGCAAAATAGATTGAGATTCCTTTTACATTTAATTCATGATAAAAACACACTTCAAATTGAGTAAATTTTAGATATAAATCAACAACAAAACAAAAATGAAAATGTGAAATGAGCTTAAGAAAACTCATTGTAGAAAGAAACTTCGATTTACCAAATCAATTCTACTTGATGTTTTCAATTTGTCTTTATTTTCTGCAGATAAAAATAAATGAAACAGAACGTAAAGTACATAAAAACTACAAAGAACGAGCAATAAAAAGGCATAAAATGCAATTTATCAGTAGCAGATAAGAATTGTTAGACGAACAACGAACATTATTTGTGATGTTCTAAATATTATATCAATTCGAAATTGTCATGTTCTGCGATAAAAATGAAACCATTCAATGAATATTTAATGTCCACAGATAAAGTGCTACGATAGTTGAATTTCAACAATACTAAAAAATAAGCATTTAATGTATTTATTAGATATAGAAAATAGAATACAAGAAACAGGGCAAAAATATCTGATACCAACTGTAATATAAATTATGCTTTATAGGATATATTAATAAAATATATGGTGAATATTTTAGTGGGTAGTGCAAAAGATTTCTAATGCATATATTCATTATTCTATCATACTAATGCACAATAAAATATGTGCATTAGCATTTTAGTTTTCTTTGCCTACTTTTATGTATAAATAAATACATTTTATTGATATGCATTTTTGGTAGCATTTATCATGAAAATAATGCATAATTCATAATTTTTAGATTTCAAAGTATAAATTAAAAACAGATATAATATTCTTATTTCTATTGCATGTAATAAAAATTTGTGATCATTCGAAAATAAAACTTTAGTTTTTATTTATTTAGTTAGTTGTTTGTTATAATTTTGTTTGTTTAATACATAGGTGTTTAAGCATATTATTGCTAAAATCTTCTAGTTTATAAAAGAAATTAAAGTTACCGCAGTAAAAAAAATTATCATATAATGCACAGTACATACTCTAATGTAAATTAGGCGCATAATATTACTCAAGAATAATTGCATATTTTAAAAAGTAATGAAAACACGAAGTTTAAAAATTAAATTTTTTAAACTGAATATAAAGTAAATACCAATCTATTTAATATAAAGTTAAAAAATTGGAGATTTGTGTTTTTTGTGTTTCTATACATAACTCATTTCTATTGCCAAAGCTTTCATTTAATTCATCAGAAATATTGCTTTTTCAATAATAAACTTCAAGAATTATAAATGAGAAATAAAATTTTAGTTTTAATAAACAGATTATTTTCAATTTTTTTTTCTATAAATAAAAGAATAAAGAAAAATCTTCAAACTTTCTCATCAAAAAAATTACATAGTTGAACTTTATAGTTAATGAGTTATTTATCAACGTGATTTAAAGATTATATAACTCAACTTCGAATTGCAGTTTAAAACAAAAATCAGAATTGGAGCAATAGATTCAAATTTCTTTTACATTTAACTAGTTATAAAAATACTCCTCAAATTGAGATTCTAATGTTGATTAGACTAATAATAACTACATATTTTAAACAGTAATGAAACTTGAAGTATAAAAACAAACTTATTAAAATTGAATAAACAGTAAACACTTAAATATCTAGTTTAAAATGAAGGAGAATTAGAAGCAATTTCTAAAGAAAAAATTTTCTAAGTTCTACAGATATCTCCATTTCTATAGCAAACGTTTTCCTTGATTTCATCAGAAATATTGCTTTTTCAATAATAAGCTTCAAGAATTATCAGTGAGAAATAAAATATTAGTTTTACTAAATAAATGAAATTATTTTCAATTTTTTTCCATAAAGGGAAGAATAAAGAAACACCTTCAAAATTGTTATATAGTAAAGCTTTATAGTTAATGAGTTATTTATCAACGTGATTTAAAGATTACATAAATCAACTGTAAATTACAGTTTAAATCAAAACCATAATTGGACCGATAGATTCAGACTCCTTTTATATTTAACTCATGATAAAAACACACTTCAAATTGCGTAAATTTTAGATATAAATCAGCAACAAAACTCAAAATGAAAATGTGAAATGAACTAAAGAAAACTGATTATAGAAAGGAACTGCGATTCTCCCAAATCAATTCTTCTTGATGTTTTCAATTTGTCTTTATTTTCTGCAGATAAAAATAGATGAAACAGAACGTAAAGTACATAAGACTGCAAAGAGCGAGCAATAATAAAAAGGACATAAAATGCAATTTATCAGTAGCAGATAAGAATTGCTAGACGAACAATGAACATCATTTGGTGATGTTCCTAAATATTATTTCAATTCGAAATCGCCAAGTTTTGCGATAAAATGAATCCCTTCAATGAATATTTAATGTCCACAGATAAAGTGCTACGATAGTAGAATTTCAACAATGCTGAAAAATAAACATTTAATTTATTTATTAGATATAGAAAATAGAATACAAGAAACAGGAGAGAAAATCTGAGACAATGTATAATATAAATTATGCGTTATAGGACATACTAATAAAATTTTAGTGGATAGTGCAAAGATTCCCAATTCATATATTCATTATTCTATCATACTAATGCACAATAAAATATATGCATTAGTATTTTGGTTTTCTGTGTCTACTTTTATATATGACAAATATATTTTATCGGATGTGTGTTTTTAGTAGCATTTATAAAATAATGCAGCGTACTTTTTCAATTCCTTCTATCAGCTCACACTCTCCCTATATATATATCTTGTTCAAATTTTCAATCGTCCATAAAATACTTGTTATTCATCGACTCAAGTTTAAAAAAATGTTTGAACTTGTAGTGGATGACACTGGATGTTAATACAGTTTTTTCAAATATTAATTCATTAATTAAATTTAATTAATTAATTTTAGTTTTTTTTAAATTTAAGTTGCATATACTACCAATAGATGGCGCCAGAAAAACTTAAAAAAATGAATGATAATTATTTATAAAAGTCTTTTTGCAATATAGTGATAAAAAAAGGTAGGAATTGACTTTAAAAATTTTTTTTATATTACTTGTTTTATCATAATTTTATCTTTCACAGTATAAAGTAAAAACAGATATAATATTATTATTTCTATTGCATGCATGTAATATATTTTTATTTATTTATTTAGTTGTTTTTTTTATTACATAAGTTTTTAAACATATTGTTGCTAAAATCTTCTGGTTTATAAAAAGAATTAAAGTTACCGCAGTAATCAAAATTATCATATTATGCACCATACATTAAAAACTATGTCTAATGTAAATTAGACATACATATTACTTAAGAAAAATTGCATATTTCAAAAAGTAACGAAAACGGGAAGTATAAAAATTATATTTTTAAAACTGAGTAAAAAATAAATACCAAAATATTTAATATCAAATTAAAAAAACTGGAGATTTGTGTTTTGTGTCTTTTTAAAGATAACTAATTTCTATAGCAAAAGTTTTCAGTTATTTCATCAGAAATATTGCTTTTTCAATAAATATGCTTTAAAACACAAAATGAAAATGTGAAATGAACTAAAGAAAACTCATTGTAGAAAGAAACTGCAAACTATTCTACTTGATGTTTTCAATTTGTCTTTATTTTCTGGAGATAAAAATAAATGAAACAGAATGTAAAGTACATAAAACTACAAAGAACGAGCAATAATGAAAAGACATAAAATGCAATTTATCAGTAGCAGATTAGAATTACTAGACGAACAAAGAACATTATTTGGTGATGTTCTTAAATATTATTTCAATTCGAAATCGCCTTGTTCAACGATAAAATGAAACCATTCAATGAATATTTAATGTCCACAAATAAAGTGCTACGATAGTAGAATTTCAACCATACTAAAAAATAAACATTTAATTTATTTATTAGATATAGAAAATAGGATACAAGAAACAAGGCAAAATATCTAAGACAATTTATAATATAAATTATGCCTTATAAGATATACTAATAAAATATATGGTGAATATTTTAGTGGATAGTGCAAAGCTTACTAATGCATATATTCATTATTCTACCATACTAATGCCTATTAAAATATATGCATTAGCATTTTGGTTTTCTTTGTCTACTTTTACATATGGCAAATACATTTTATTGGATGTATATTTTTAGTAGTATTTAACATGTAAAACATGCCACATGCATAATTCATGCATAACATTAACATGCATAATTCATGCCTAACATGTAACATGCATAATTCATAATTTTTAGTTTTTATAGTATATATTAAAAATATATTCAATATTGTTATTTTGTATCGCCATGTAATAAAATTGTCATCATTCGAAAATATAACTTTAGTTTTTTATTTAGTTAGTTAGTTGTTTTCCGGTTATATAGGTTTTCAAACATATTGTTGCTAAAATATACGCGAAGTATAAAAATTTAAAAGTATAAGTAACGCAAGGTATAAAAATTAATTTTTTTAAAACTGAATAAAAAGTACATACCAAAATACTTAATATAAAATTAAAAAACTGGGGATTTGTATTTTGTGTGTTTCTATAGATAATTAATTTCTATAGCAAAGGTTTTCAGTTATTTCATCAGAAATATTGCTTTTTCAATAATAAGCTTCAAGAATTATAAGTGAGAAATAAAATTTTGTTTTTAATAATTAGACAAAATTATTTTCAGGTTTTTTTTTCTGTAAATAAAGGAATAACGACAAGAAATCTCCAAAACTTCCCGATAAAAAGAAACACATAGTAAACTTTATAGTTAATGAGTTATTTATCAACGTGATTAAAAGATTACATAAATCAACTTTGAATCGCAGTTTAAATAAAAAATTAAAATTGATGTAATAGATTCAGATTCCTTTTACATTTAACTCATGATAAAAACAACACTTCAAATTGAGTAAATTTTAGACATAAATCAGCAAAAAAACACATACAGTACATAAAACTACAAAGCACGAGCAATAATAAAAGGATATAAAATGCAATTTATCAGTAGCAGATAAGAATTGCTAGACGAACAACGAACATTATTTGGTGATGTTCCTAAATATTATTTCAATTCGAAATCGCCATGTTCTGCGATAAAATGAAACCATTCAATGAATATTTAATGCCCACAGATAAAGTGCTACGATAGTTGAATTTCAACAATACTAAAAAAATAAGCATTTAATTTATTTATTAGATATAGAAAATAGAATACAAGAAACAGGGCAAAATATCAGATACCAACTGTAATATAAATTATGCTTTATAGGATATGTTAATAAAATATATGGTGAATATTTTAGTGGATAGTGCAAAGATTTCTAATGCATATATTCATTATTCTATCATACTTGCACAATAAAATATGTGCATTAGCATTTTAGTTTTCTTTGCCTACTTTTATGTATAACAAATACATTTTATTGGATATGCATTTTTGGTAGCATTTATCATGAAAAATAATGCATAATTCATAATTTTTAGCTTTCAAAGTATAAATTGATGGTTTATACATTGTATTTATTGGTGGTTTATAAATTGGTGGTTATTTAATTGGTATATTTGGTGATGTTCCTAAATATTATTTCAATTCGAAATCACCATGTTTTGCGATAAATGTTTTGTTGTTCATGTTTTGCCATTCAATGAATATTCAATGGCCACAGATAAAGTGCTACGATAGTAGAATTTTAACAATGCTAAAAAATAAACGTTTAATTTATTCATTATGTATAGAAAATAAAATACGAGGAACAGAACAGGCCAAAATATCTGAGGCAATCTATTATATAGATTATGCCTAATAGGATATACTAATAAAATGTACGGTGAATATTTTAGTGGACAGTGCAAAGATTCCTATTCATGATTCTATCATACTAATGCACAATAAAATATCTGTATTAGCGTTTTGTTTTTCTGTGTCTACTTTTCCGTATGTCAAATACATTTTATTGGATGTGTATTTTTAGTAGCCTTTATCATGTAAAATAATGCATAATTCATAATTTTTAGCTTTCATTGTATAAATTAAGAATATATATAATATTATTATTTCTATTGCATGTAATAAAATTTGGGATCAATCGAAAAAATAACTTTAGTTTTTTTATTTATTTATTTAGATGTTTTTTGATTATATAGGTTTTTAAATATATTGTTGTTAAAATCTTCTAGTTTATAAAAGAAATTAAAGTTACCGCTGTAAAAAATCATATTATGCACAGCATATCAAAATTTATTTCTTACGTAAATTAGACATATATTTTACTTAAGAAAATGCATATTTTAAAAAGTACTGAAGGGCCTGAATGGCCAAGTGGCTAGCGCTCTGGTGCTCGGTACCACAGGGTTCGAGTTCTGGCGGTGTTATGGATGTTTGTAGTGGTTCGGAATCCACTTTAAACTGTGGGTCCCGGTCTTATATGATCGTAGAGCGTTGCGGGGGCATTGTGACTCCGTGGCTTATCTTCAAGTTACCCGCGACCCCTCAGTAATGCAAAGTGAGTACGTCTGTGCAGCGCTTACCTTAAGGCATCCAAGACCAAGCTGTCTAAGTGTTTGCCAGCTGCATTGGAAAGAAAATAAAAGTAATGAAAACGCGAAGTATAAAAATTAATTTTTTAAAACTGAATAAAAAGTAAATACCAAAATATTTAATATAAAGTTAAAAAACTGGAGTTTTGGGTTTTGTGTGTTTCTATAGATAACTAATTTCTACAGCAAAAGTTTTCAGTTATTTTATCAGAAATAATGCTTTTTCAATAATAAGCTTCAAGAGTTATCAATGAGAAATAAAATTTTATTTTTAGTAAATAGATAAAATTAATTTCAATTTTTTTTTCTATAAATAAAGGAATAAAGAAAAACCTTCAAAACTAGTTATATAGTAAAGCTTTGTAGTTAATGAGTTATTAATCGACATGATTTAAAGATTATATAAATCAACTTTGAATTACAGTTTACATCAAAAATCTAAATTGGAGCAAAAGATTCAAATTACTTTTACGTTTAACTCATGATCAGAACACACTTCAAATTGAGTAAATTTCAGATATAAATCAGCAACAAAACACAAAATGAAAATGTGAAATGAACTAAAGAAAACTCATTGTAGAAAGAAACTGCCATTCGCCCAAATCAATTCTACTTGATGTTTTCAATTTGTCTTAATTTTCTGCAGATAAAAATAAATGAAACAGAACGTGAAGTACATAAAACTGCAAAGAGCGAGCAATAATAAAAAGGACATAAAATGCAATTTATCAGTAGCAGATAAGAATTACCAGTCGAACAACGAACATTATTTGGTGATGTTCCTAAATATTATTTCAAATCGAAATCGCCATGTTCTTGCGATAAAATGAAGCCATTCAATGAATATTTAATGTCCACAGTTAAAGTGCTACGATAGTAGAATTTCAACAATGCTAAAAAATAAACATTTAATTTATTTATTAGATATAGAAAATAGAATACAAGAAACAGGAGAGAAAATCTGAGACAATCTATAATATAAATTATGCCTTATAGGATATACTAATAAAATATATGGTGAATATTTTAGTGGATAGTGCAGAGATTGCTAATGCATATATTCATTATTCAATCATACTAATGCACAATAAAATGTATGCATTAGCATTTTTCATTTTCTTTCTTTTTATGTATGTCAAATACATTTTATTGGATGTATATTTTTAGTAGCATATATCATGTAAAATAATACCTAATTCTTAGCTTTCATATTATAAATTTAAAATAGATGTAATATTATTATTTGTATCGCATGTAATAAACATTGTGATCATACGAAAATGTAAATTTAATTAATTAATTTATTTTTTAATCTTTGAAAACCAGAACATAATTTCCAGTTGTATCAATTATTAATGAAAATGAAATTACTGATGCATTTTACATTTGATCGATCTCCTTTTCGAAAATTTGTCAGCATTTTAAGTTGTGTTCAATAGGATAATTCAACAAAAGTTACACTATATCTAATCGTGAAATTAAGACGCAAAACAATTAAACATAAAGATTAAATTACATAATTATAAATTGCAACAAAATTTATAGATTAAAATTATATTTCAATCACAATTATTTAATTGCTGCAATATGTCATCGTATTAAAAATAAATATTTATCATGTAATATGTCATAATATATTTATAATGCTTATTAATTATGCTAATTAATCATTCTTTTAATATCAAAGAGGGTACGCATTTACAGATGAATACCTTGAAAGTGATTGGACGAAATTGTGGTGCCGTATTTCGGCTGCAATGAATCGGGTTCCCACGGTGCAATAGAATCCATAAATGCATCCTTTGAAAATGATCGTACGAAATTGTGATCCTGCACCATATGCCTATGGTACAAAAGAAATCAATCTTTTGGAATAGAAGGGGGAGGGGGTTAATCTACAGATGAATACCCTCTATGTTATCGGAAGAATTTGTGTTGCTATATTTAGGGTGCAATATATCAGATGCCCATAGTGCACTAGAAAAATCATTCTTTTGGAATATAGGGGGGTGTTAATCTACAGATGAATACCCTGAAAGTGATCAGACGAGATTGTGGTATCATATTTCGGTGTAATGCATCAAGTATCCTTGGTGCACTAGAATATCATTCTTTTGGTATCGAGATGGATGTTAATCTATAAATGCATCCCTTGAAAATTCGGACGAAATTGTGATGACACATTGAGGATTCAATACATCAGATACCCATAGTATATTAGGAAATCATTACCTTGGGATAGATGGGGATGTTTATCTACTGATGAATACCCTAAAAATGATCAGACGAAATTGTGTTGCCATATTGAGGGAGCAATATCTCAAATATCCATGGTACATTAGGGAATAATTCTTTTGTAATAGAAGTGGATATGAATCTACAGATGAATACCCTAAAAGTGATCGAACGAAATTGTGACGCCAAATTGAAGGTGCAATACATCAGATGCCCATGGTATCTTAGAAAATCTTTCTATTGGAATAGAGAGGGTAGTATTATATCTACATATTATGCTACAAATGCAGGACAGTTACCCATAAAAAAGTTCCCTTAATCTCTACTCAGTAGGCAATTCCTTGAATATACTAGAGCATGACACCCACCGAATTTAACAACCAAAAAAAATGGCACAATATTATCATTCTTTTAAAAGAATTTTCTCTAAGAATATTCAGGGGAGAAAAAGCTAACGGACGTCCTACGGTAACTAACGTACGGTATGCAAAAACTCTCTAATGTCTTCCAGGAAACTTAAAGAGTGTAATGTGCTTTTTTCTGGGGAGTGGGGGGTTGTAATAAAGGATGAGACTTTCTGAATGAAAAGTTCGTTTAGAAAGACTTGTTTCATCAGGAGGGTGTTCTCAGAAGATAGCGAATTTTTGGTGAATTTGGAGTTCTTAAACTGTTACAGAAGTGCAGCGCGAATTGAAGCTTCACCACTTTAAGTATACATTGAAAGCCCGGTTGGTAGATAAAGAGACGGGTTATGCAGTGAGCTCAGGTAGGCCAAGGCCGTCTACCTACTGGCACATTTCGAGACAGGAGATGTTTTTTTACGGGGTAGGGTTGTCAGCTCTATGCCCAACGCTCTACAGTCATATTAGACCCCCTACCTACTGTTTAAAGTGGATTTGATGAAGTTTTTGGTGAATTTGGAGTTTTGTTACAGTAGATCATCGAGAAGTGCTGTCTTAGCCGTTTATGTATACACTGAAAGCCAGATTGGTGGATAATGATATGAGTTATGTGAGGACAGACACAACATCAGCTCCTACATATTCCATGTAGTATATTTAGTAGAACTGTACTTATGCTTGTGAATTGTACTTATTACATTTCTTCTAAATTCTAGAAAAAAAAATTAAAAAAAAAAAACCCAAAAAATATTTTAAATTGATTAAAATCAGAAAAATATTATTGTAAAATTATTCAACCAACTTGATTTATTTAATTTCGACACTATTTTTACATTTACTTTGAAGCGAATTTACAACAAAGGTATTTAAATAGATTCTACCTTATGTAATATCAAAAGAAAAAAGTCTAAAATATCAATTTTTTCATATTTAGAAGTCCAGATTCCCAAATTCGTTTCCAAAGCAGCCTACTGACCATAATGAAGACATTTTACCGTCCTGAAAGTCTTTAAAGTATCACTTTTCCGCATTTGCCTGTCATGGTGTAAAAAATATGAAACTAACCAGGAAGCCAAACTATCGAAGTATAACACTTATTCTTCTCATTTCTAGAAACAATACTCGCAATGGATTCTACATGCGAACGAATCGTTCGAATCGTTTTTTGCACGTTAGCAGCGCACAGAACCACTGAGCTACGAATCGTTCACAGCGACAAATTATGAATATATTTTTAACCGTCTGGTAATTTTATCAACATTTCGCATCTAACACTAATTGCTAATGGAGGATTCTTTTTATATCTTTTGTAGAAAATCCAAATGATTCAACTTTATTACAGCAACGAGACAATTAAAAATAAAAAATATATCACGATCAGGCTAGCGAAATTCTCCTGAATAAATTATTAATAATTTTTATTTGTTCATTTGTTTTTGACGTGGGAATATTTTTAAGTATTTTAACCGTATTCCTTGCGTCAACGATATTAAGAGAAAATGCCGTGACTTGACATCTCGTCTCTGGAGTAATGTTTTCCACTAGGTAACTCATCCATAAAAGCATATTCTATGTTAAAAATGTATGATAATATTGAAACTGTAACTCAAATATTATCAGTATAAGCACTTAATTAATGTAAGTGATGGGTATTGAAATGAAACGTTTCTGTTAAAGTGGTAATCATCATAAGTATTTATTTTTGGTGAATGTGTTTAGTTTCAAACATGTCTCTGTAGAAATAACCTTAAAAATTGCATAGCTCTAAGGCACGTGATTAACCCCTTGCCATAGACGTATATAGCCGCCTTTCCAGTACGATCCAGCACACACGTTGCTGCTATAAAGAAAACTGCTCACGGTCTTGGGATGCCACAAAAGGACGTGACAATCTTTGAAAAGGGATTTTATTATTTCGGAAAGGGATAAGGGGTGTTAGTAAAGGGGATGTTTCTGACCAGTGGAGTCATAGCTGTGCAGTTTTTGCTTGTTTCTGTTTGAGTAGGTCGTGCTTTTTTTATTCTTCTTTTGCTTCCGTTTTGTCGTGAAACCAGCTATCAATGCAATGAATGTGATTTTGGTTTATGTGAATTGGTTTATAAAAAACAAGTTTAGACATTTTAAATAAATAGTTATTTCTCCTATCCTATTTTACATATGAAACAATGAAGAATTCTTGTTTTAGGAAATATCACACAGCAGATAAGTTCTAACATCTGTTTTATTACACTGTTATTCTATACTTTAAATTTAGAATTTTTTTTTTTTTTTTTACATTTTATTTTTTCTGTGAAAGTAAAAAGGTTTTTATGTTGCAAAACGCCCCTCTTTTTTCCCTCCAATACATCGCACACTGGGGAGCGCATCTCGTAAGTTTTCCTCGGCAGGTAAGGGGTTAATTCTTAAAATGTGTTAAAAGGATTCAAAATAAAATTCTCTTTTGTTATAATACGGGATTTTAGAAATGCCTAGTTTAGATGGCAAAATGTGCTATATAAGTCATCAAACCTTCGACGGAATATACCAAATATGCTCGTATCTCATACTTCGGAAAGGGCAAAAATAAATTTTTAATTCGGGACTAAATCGAATATTATATATATATGATTTGTTATATTTATATATTTATATTTGCACGATTAGTAGCCAAAGTTTACGAAAACAATTATAACAATTAGTCTATAATTAAATAAAAACTCCTTTTTTCTTGGCATCAAATTTCTATGCTACCAGTTGGCGCCAGTCGTAAAAAGGTGAGTGGCACCGTTAGTTAAGTTATTGTAAAACAATAAGATTGATAACTTACCCTATTAGTTTTCACTTTATTATCCTCGCCTACACTACTATAATCCGGAGAAAAAAATAAATAAATTCCATCAGATTAAAGTGAAAAACGTTATTGGTAAAGATTAATGCTTTATTCAGCAAATTTTTATTTTTAAAGTAGAGTTATTTAAAATCCCACACTTTTAAATTTGCGCAATTATTATTTCTCAATAAAAATTTGTCAAATCTAAAAAAAATTTATTTTCCATAACTGAACAACAGCGAATCATATCTGCCAGTCAGTAAACAAATTTTATATTATTAAGCAAAATTATATTAAAAGGCAAAATTATATATTATGTATATATAATTTTGCCTTTTTAATAGCATTTATTACCATATTACATTTTGTCACTTTTAATTTCTTTTAGTACTATTTCACTTTTACTTCTTCATTGGCACAACAGCCCCATAGTAAACCAAGGCTGTCTCGTCGATCCGAAATCTGCTAGTAGGCCGTCTGCCTACTAGCAGATTTCGAGACAGGAGATGTTTTCTTTTCACTTTGTAGGGGTGCCAGCTCTACGCCCAGTAATCATATTAGACCGGTACCTAAAGTTTTGAAGTGGATTGCAAAACACTGTAAACATCCATGGCGTAGCCAGGACTCAAACCGGATACCTCTGGCACCGAGCACTAGAGTCATTCAGCCACTATCTATTTGTTATAATTTCGTCTTTTTAATAGCATTTATTACCTTATTACATTTTGTCACTATAATTTTCCCTTATCATTACTTCACTTTTTATGTATTACAAAAAAATTAAATAATATATAACGGTTTTGTATATAATCTTACTCTATTCCTGTCAGAAAAAACGTTCCTCTAGATACTGTTTCATTTCATCAAAAAGCACTTAAAACTATACAATCATCACAGGCACATTTGCTTACGCTTTAATGTTCCATGAAGTCTAATTAATGAGCAAACAAATTTATTTGATAAATGGACTAGTAAATCTTACAAAACAATGCTTTAATATTTTTACAAATGGTTCGATAGTACCGTACTACAGCTGAAATTGTAGTTAAAAGATTTCCTTCATTAATTGCCCCTCTGTGCTGGGGATATTTCTAAATTACCTTCAATAAACTATTCCGAGGTCATTATGTTTCGAACTTATTTTCTTATCACTAATAAGAAAGAAAATGTCCGCTCGGGGAATTGAGAGATGATAATAACAACAACGTCGTGTCATTAGTGTTTTTTTTAATTCGCATTAATTGAAGAAATTTTTTATGCACACATAATTTTTTTACATTTACTTTTAAGGAGCACAAAATTCTTCGTATCATTTCCCTTAATTCCTTGTTTTATTCTTAATTATTGGAATTTCTATGTGGCAAAAGCTTTTTATAGCTGGATGAGCTTTAAAAAAATGTTTGTTTTTTTTCGTAATGCCAATCAATTTTAATGTCATTTCACGCTTTTTGTAGTTTTATTTCAGAATGCATTTTTTTAGTTTTTTAAGTGAAACTCAAGCCAGTTAGGTATTTAAAAAGAAGGATGCAACTCTAGAAGAAAAAATAATTCAACTGATATAAATAATATCCTTCTTTAACATTAATTTAACATTGAACATTAAATAATTATATAATCGATATACAAACAGACATGCAAAAGACATAGAATACGTATAATGTTTTTAATTGGGATGATTTAACTAAAATACTATTAAGAAAAAAAGATATTGAAGTATTTTAGTTCCTTTAAACTTAACTTAACTCAGCTAAACTGATTTCAACTTACAAAGATTTAAATGAAAACAAACGATTCTTGAAATATTGAATTCAAAAGTCAATTTAATTATCAAAATTTTTTTTTCAAATTAATTAAAAATTAATTTGAATCCTTTCATTCTGAAAAATGCGTAGAATATGTATTGTGTTTTTAATGCTGATGATTTATCTGAAAATACTATTACTAGTAAAAAAAAATTTAATATTTTAGTCCTTTTAACTGAACTTAATTCAGCTAAACTGATTTCATCCTAATTACAACGATTTTAATGAAAACATTGTTCCTTGAAATATTAAATTCGAAAGTTAATTCAATTATCAAAATTTTTGTACCAAATTAATTAAATAATTAGTTTTTAAACTTTTCGTTATATTTGGTTACAATACATAAAAAATCATAGTATATGTATGTTTAAATTACTCTAAATTAATTGAAAATACTAAAAAAATTAAATATTTTAGTCCTTTAAACGTAACTTATTTCGGCTAAGCTAATTTCACCCAACTTACAACGCTTTTATTGAAAACAAACGATTCTTAAAATATTAAATTCAAAAGTTCAATTTAATTAGTAAAAATTATTGTTCCAAATTAATTAAAAGATTAATTTGAATCGTTTCGTTATATTTGGTTACATAACATAAAATGTCATAGAATATGTATGGTGTTTTTAATGGCGATTATTTATCTGAAATTTATTTATTTTATTACGATTATTTATTTTATTACGAATAAAAAAGTTTTTAATATTTTAATCCTTTAAACTTAATTTAATTCAGCTAAACTGATTTCATCCAATTTAAACAATATTAATGATAACAAACGATTATTGAAATAATAAATTCAAAAGTTAAATTTAATTAACAAAAATTATTCTTCCAAATTAATTTGAATCATTTCGTTATATTTGATTGCAATACATAAAAAGTCGTAGAATATTGTATTGTGTTTTTAAAGGCGATGATTTATCTGAAAACACTATTACGAATAAAAAAATTAAAATATTTTAGTCCTTTAAACTTAATTTAATTCAACCAACTTACAACGATTTTAATAACTGATTTCATCCAACTTAAAACGATTTCATCCAATCAATGAAAACAAACGATTCTCAAAATATAAATTCAAAATTCAATTTAATTAGTAAAATATATTGTTAAAAATTAACAAATTAATTAAGAAATTAATTTGAATCCTTTCATTATATTTTTTACAATGCATAAAAAGTCTAAAATATGTGTTTTCAATAACTATGATTTAATTGAAAATACTATTACGAGTAAAAAAAAATTGAAAGATTTTATTCTTTTAAACTTAATTAATTTATCTAAACTGATTTCAATCCAACATCCAACAATTTTAATGAAAACAAACGATTCTTGAAATATTAAATTCAAAAGTCAATTTAATTATGAAAAATTGTTCCAAATTATTTAAAGAATTCATTTAAATCCTTTTTATATTTTGTTACACTACAAAAAAAGTCATAGAATATGTATTTTTAATAACTATGATTTAATTGAAAATACTATTATGAATAAAACAAATTAAAATATTTTAATCCTTTTAATTGAATTTAATTCAGCTAAATTGATTCCATCCAACTTACAACGATTTTAATGAAAACAAACGATTCTTAAAATATTAAATTCAAAAGTCAATTTAATTATGAAATATCGCGGTTCCAAATTAATTAAAGTATTAGTTTGAATGTTTTCGTTATATTTGTTTACAATACATAAAAATTAATATATCTATTGTATTTTTAATGGCGATGATTTATTTGAAAATACTATTACGAATAAAAAAAATGAAATATTTTAATCCTTTTAACTGAATTTAATTCATCTAAATTGTATTCATCCATCTTCAAACGATTTAAATGAAAACAAACGATTCTTAAAATATTAAATTCAAAAGTCAGTTTAATTATCAAAAATTATTCCTCTAAATTAACTAAAGAATTAA
Organism: Caerostris darwini; assembly: GCA_021605075.1. Classification (NCBI taxonomy): domain Eukaryota; kingdom Metazoa; phylum Arthropoda; class Arachnida; order Araneae; family Araneidae; genus Caerostris; species Caerostris darwini. The sequence goes on from BPLQ01012788.1 coordinate 54,335, forward strand.
TTTGAATTCTTTCGTTATATTTGATCCCAATACATAAAAAGTCATAGAATATGTGTTTTTTTAATGACGATGATCTATCTGAAAATACTTTTACGAATAAAAAATTTACATATTATTCTTTCTTAGCTACTTAATACTGGAATAAGATATGAGAAAGGAACAGTAAATACGTTCTGGACAAGAAAAGCTTTTTTCGTTCAGTAAATAGATTAAAATGTTAACCAGGTTAATCTGAATCCTAGTGTATATTATTTTAAATGATTTATAACTGTTAACTTTAATTTTTATTTATTTATTTATTTTTGCATTTGTTGCATTAAAAAAATTGCGGGTGTTTATTTGGTTAATAACTGGCCAAAACAGCCTGGTTGAAGAGTGCGTTGATTTCTCGAAGTAAGAGAGCTTTGTCTAAAGCCTGGCATATGATATTGAAAAGGTTTTCTGTGTCTATGTGAAGTATGGACATGATAAAGAAGATGAAAAAAGGTAAAGGTTTAAAAAATAGATAGGTTCAAGAAGGTACGGGGAAATGCGAATCACCGTAGCGGAAAATGTGAATACAATGTTGCAGATCCCTCCTAAACTTGGATAACTCTGAATCTGTTATATATCGGCAGATATTAGTGACAAATAATCCCAAGTCAAATTTCCTGGTAATGGAAACAATAACAGTTCAAAACTCATCAAGCAAGCCAAACCTCTGGGAGAAAGTCCCCCACACGTGATAGATAAGACTGGATAGATAGTGTGAATTGTTACAGATGTTAAAACCAGGTGTTCTCACTTCGATGACACCAGAAACTCGAGTGAAAATGATGCTTCTATTGAAAACAAGTTTAAGTGGTTATTGGGCTGAGTATTAGACGAGTAAATGTCGCTGGTCTCACGCAGAAAAAAAAAAAATATTAGTTTCCATTATCAAAAAGTGTAAGTTTTCGAAACCTTTTTACTAGAGAGTTTTCTGCTTGGTTGCTTGAGGAAGTACTAAACATATTTTAGTTGGTTTGGAAAAAGTTCACTTTTATCGATAAACGTCCACGATTTTTGCTATTTCCACTGCAACAGACGGTCTGGAAATATAATATATATATATGCACGGTGATTATAATTAAAGTCCACTTTTAAAATGCTGTAAAAAAAGAACCACTCGTCACAATGAATTCAAATTTAAACTGGAAATACTTATAGAAGGGGAAATCGATACGGCATTAAAAAAGTTCCAAAGTTTATTAATAGATGGCGCTGTAAACTTCATAAAGAAAGTAAATTTGGCTGCTAGTGATATTTTGAATCGAAATTACAACGTATTAGGTATGAGTTGCACATTAAATCAACTGTAGTGTTCAATGTGTTTGATTATTTCAATTTTTTGACGTAAAAAATGACCTCCAGGTCATTCACCAGTTGTAACACTGTTAGTGTCCACGGCAAGGCCCATCCACCACGGCAAGGTCATACCAAAATGGATGGGAAAATTTGGTGCTTTTATTTGATGCCATACCGTTTCCCCTTCTTCAAATATCTTCAGTTCAAATTTGAACTCATTGTGACGAGTGGTTCTTTTTTTACAGCATTTTTAAAGTGGGACTCTATTTAAAGACAAACTGTATGTATATATATATATATATATATATATGTAGGATTTGTTTATTTGCTAATCAGCAGGCGGCGACATATCACGGTTGCTTGTCTTTGACAGAGCCTGTTTACAATGTGGGGAGTATTCAACTTTGAACTCTGACCCTAGGAGAAGGGGACAGATGTGCGAGGCAGAAAGAACGTTGGCCTGCAACGAGAAAGGAGGCGAGACTGGGGTAAGTTGCGTCAAGCAGTGAGAAAAGATGTTTGTAGCTAGTTAATAACCATTGTAAATATAGTGTTAATAATAGTGTGGGTCATTAAATGGCTGTTGTTAAAAGAAACACCCTGTTTCCTTATTTCTCCAAATCAATCCCTAGACTCCGGTCGTTATATATTTGTTAGACTGGGAAAGAAGTCTACGTATATATATATTCCTTTAATAACAAATCTCTGGAAGCTTTATTTTCGTGATAGAGGCGCCCCCTAGGAAATTTTAACAAATGCCTGTGATTTGACATTTCATCGAATAACGATACTTTATATGCCATATCTTAGAAACAGCACGAGTAATTGAAGCGCAGGAAATTTTACATTCGATACGATAATTACGACACAACTAATGTCGGATGATTCGATATCTTCGATGAGAGTCCGACAAACCCCCAAATGACGTTGCCCCAGTTACTGTTTTGTAATTAGGGAATTATTTCAAACGCAGGGCGCGCAATTTAGTGCAATTCGAAACAAGTTCTGGGAGTGAACTAATTTGCGCCAATTATGGGCGATTCCTTCAGAAATGTGAAGCGACGTCAAATATATAATGAGATCAAATGTATCATGAACGGAAAGATCAAATACATAAAGAATGGAAATCATGTAGTTGTATTTTTTTACCGAACAATTAAATTATCATTTATTTTAAATCAAGTTTAAACTAAAGAGACATAATAATGAGAATTTTGACATTTTTTTAAATTTGAAACAAGAGGCCTGAATGGCTGAATGGCTAGCGCTCTCGCCGTTGGTACCAAAGGCTTCAGGCTCCAATCCTGGTGGTGGCATGGATGTTTGTTGGTGATTCTGAATCTACGTTAATCTGTGGGTCCCGGTCTGTTTAGCCTGAAGTGTGCACAAGATGACTGCAGAGCGACAAACCGAACCGCATCCGTAACTCATCTTCAAGCTACACACACACCCTGGGAAGTGCCAACTGAGTAACGTCTGTGCAGCGCTTGCCTTAAGACCTCCAAGACAATTGTCTAAGTGTTTTACAGCTGCATTAGAACAAAAAAAAAAAAATATATTTGAAACAATAAGTATGTAATTTAAATCCAGATGAAAGAAATATTTTCAAATAATAGAGAATTTTTGCATAACGATTTTTTATAGTCCGATATTTTTCTTCCTAGCGCGCATGCTTAGAAGAAAAAAAAAATCGGACGATTAAAAAAAGGTTATGCAAAAAATCTCTAATGTATTTGAAATATTTTTAAGCTTTAAAATTCCTATCACTTTTAATATATATATATATATATATATATATATATATATATATCCGGCATTCAAGAAAAATACAATTAACTATCCATCACTGATTCGGCACATGAATAAGAAACTCTCTACTATTCTTCTGCTGATTTCCTTTCTGTCGTTAACAGAGAACTGATGAAATTAGTAGACGTGACTTAGTCACGGGAAGGTGAAGAATTACTGTTGATACAAAACAAAAATCACACCAACAATAACGTGACAATCTGATGATTGGATACATTTCTACGGCTGAGGCAAAAAATACGATGAATAATTAATACTACTTTGCCCAAAAAGTAAGACCAAATATTTTTTTTCAAAAACTCTTTACTTATTCTTCCAAATTTATTTCATCGCCTTCAAAGTAATGCTCTCCGGACACAATGCACGTATGCCAACTTTTTTTCCAATTCTCAATGCATGCTAAAAAGTCATCGACAGGGATGGCCTTCAAAGCGCTCACCGATTCACGTTGAATCTCTTCAATCGACTCAAAACAGTGTCCTCGGAGTGGTCTTTTGAGTTTAGGGAATGATTCAGAAGTCGCACGGTGTGAATACGGTGGTTGTGGAACGATATGGGTTTCGTTTTTGGCGAAAAAGTCACGAAGAATCAATGCAGTGTGAGCTGGCGCATTCAGTGTTTTCCATACCAATCGAGATTGGACGCGTTTGAGGCCCAAAATGGAATTGACCGATCTTTTGAAATTCTAACATCACCAGCAAGGTCTTTAATTGTAAATCGACGAATTTCAAGCACCAAATCTTTAATCTTTTGGACGTGAGCTTCATCGGTTGAGGTTGAGGGTCGACCAGAGGGCTCTTTGTCTTCAACGCGTTCTCTGCCTTATTTGAACTGTGTATACCACTTGTAAACATTTATTTCCGATATAGGCATGCTCACCGAATGCCTTCTGCATCATTCTATACGTTTCCGCAAACAAAACTGAATGCAAGTTCTTTGCTCAATTAATTAAAATCGCCAGAATCAGTTTTAGCGTCTCACAAAGTCAAGCGTAATTTAAACACTAAGGAATATTTTGACGTCAAATTTCACACAGATGTCAAGGACAGTTCCGGTAACCTAAAAAAGGGGAAAAAATTGAAATTCCATAAGCCACGGGAATTTTAAATGGAAAATTGGTCTTACTTTTTGGACACAGTAGTATATCTAAAACCACTATCTTAATCGTATTTAATTCATTATTTTAGTTTGATCTTTATAAGTATCTACGCTTTATAAAGTTTAGGTAAATAAATGATAAATGAATGTATTGTTTCCCCACATCTAAAGGATCGATTATGTCCTACAACCACTTAAAACAATACTTATATTGTTTGGGATATTTCGCCTTTGAGAAATGGTTTCCTTGAGATAACAGATAACTGCTTGACAAAGTGAATCTCCGGGTTATTCTGGACAATTATTTACTCATTTGAATAGCGCTGATATGCTGGTGGGTAGAGTGATAAATTGTTTTAGGTTATTGGCACGCATTTATCTAAACATATCGGCATTGAAATATACAGTGATAATTCATAACCGTGGCTTAGTCGGTAAGAATATTCCAAAGTGGAGTTTTGTATTTTAAGGCTTAACCAAAAGACTTACGTTGTTGTGACTGATCCACAATGTCTGGCACAGCGGGAGGGATACCTTATGAGTAGTCAACTCATGGATAGAGGGAAAGGGGGGATTTCTATTGTGATGGAGCACCCGTAGGTAGAAGTCTGACTTCGCTCCGAGTCACTCAAAACAGACAGCAGTGGGAACTGCCCCGTATTTGTATATCCTAGGTGAGAAAACCTGGAAAACTCCCACCAGGTAGTCCGATTAATGAGATAAGATGCAGAACATCACAAACGCTTCCTCATTTTTGAAACAGTGTCTACAGCAAAACCATCAAAGGATTGAATCTCCACCCTAATGCTCATCAGCTGCCGGACGCTGCCATGAGTCAGGCAAAAGGCTTATGAACCAACAAGATGAACACAGGCAGAAGTTCATAACACTTTAACAAAAAGGCAATTTTTTTTCCTCCTGTCTAATAGGGAAGTGGTTGGCTCTTTACAATATTTTGAAACAAAACTAATTTTTTAAAAAAAATTACTCGATTCCTGGCAACAAGACAAACCAGAGTATAAGAGGCGTAAACCTTCCGTTGCAGAAATAGTTTCCAGAAACGAGTAGACTCAGTGAAGATTGTTAAAAACTGTATAAATGCCTCATTTCGGTAATAAGACTTCCTTAATGAAAATTTTCCAGATTAGTTCCACTACATAATTTCTACGAAATCAGCAATAAATAAGTAAAATTTTAATGCTAAAAATAATAGAGAAATATCATATCTATCGCGGAGGCTTTAGATACTAAACAACATGTGGCACAAGAGACGATGTTGAAATTCTACTATCATTTTTTAATTATAGTTATATTTATTTACAAGGGTTTATCAAAATAATGGAAACACCTGTGAATAAAATTGTCATTTTCGAATGCCTTTTCGTAAGCATTAAAATATAATAATAGCTACCAGTTTTTTTTTTAAAAATAGAAATGTATATATTTTGGCAGTATGTGGTAGCTTTATTGAAGTTCTGCAAGTCTTGGATTTATGTCAAACACGTCAAATGTCGGACCTTTCAGATTTTCAAAGAGGCCAAATAGTAGGAGCCCGTATAGCTGGAGCAAGTGTAACCGAAACATCTCAACTTTTAGGTGTTTGTAGAGGTACGGTGTCTAAAGTCATGATAGCATACACACAGCGTGGCAAGACAAGCTCGGAAAAGCAAAAGAGTGAACTGAAAGAGAAGTTCAGTGAAAGAGACCGAAGGGTATTGAAGCGGATTGTGATGTCTCAAAAGCTAACAATTGCAGCAAAAGTCACCGCAGAGCTCAATCAGCATCTGAATACTCCAGTGTCAATCATTACAGTTAGAAGCAACCTTGATAAACGGGACATTTACGCCAGAGCAGCAATTCAGAAGACACTTGTAACAAATGTTAATGCTAAACGTCATCTACAGTGGTGCCACTCTCACAAAACTTGTTTGATAAGTGGAAGAAAGTAATATGGTCTGACGAATCGTCTTTCACACTTTCTCTACAACAGGACGGGTGTACGTTGGAAGGACACCTGCCCAAGCGTATGATTGTGATTGTCTCCTTTCGACTGTCAAGCATGGAGGTGGATCTCTCATGATATGGTTTTCTGCTTGACCAATCGTAACCCTGAAATGAAGGATCGACTTTGTTTCCTGCAGAATTTTCCAGGATAATAATGCACCCCTCCATGCAGAGAGACTTGTCCAATCAGAGTTTGATGAACACGAGGATGAAGTTAAACATCTACCTTGGCCCGCACAGTCCACCGACATCAATATCATTGAACCGTTATGGTCTATTTTAGAGCGTTCAATACGGAATCGATATCCTCCACCGACATCTTTTCCAGAACTTTCCCAATATCTCCATGAAGAATGGTACAATATTCCTCTAAATACTATTCAACCCTTGTATGAATCGATTCCTAGGCGAATCCAAGCTGTATTACATGCCAAAGGTGGTCCTATAGAATACTAATAAAGGATTCTTTATAAATCTATGGTGTTTCCATTATTTTGATAACCACCTGTATTTTGTTAGTATGAATTGCTTAGGACAACTTACATGAACTTTTGCCTTATTCGTGCACTACTTTGTCGCAGTGACTAACTCAGTGTCGAACTAGTCACACATATCAGTGTGATAAAAAAAATCACACAGTTCATTTCCAATTATAACGGCACATGCAACTTGTTGAAAGCAAGCAGAAGATCTTGAATTCCAATTCCCTGACGGTACCTTTCAGAAACGAAGATATTTAATTGTGATTGGGTCAACTAGTGTAAAAGACTTGGTATTAACGTTCAGGTTGACTAATCGGAGTTTTCCGATTTTCCCCTTCCATGCGACATTTTAATTGTAGCAACTATTAAAGAAACTATTACAAAATTTTAATTTTCAGTTAATCACATAAAACGTTTTCTTTTTATATTTTATGTCTATTTTACTTATTATTAATAATGACTTGGTGCAGAGATTGCTATCGACAAAAAATGTGCATATTCTACATTCACACAACTTTTTTTTTTGTAAAAGACAAAATGCAAAAGTTAAATATATATATAACTTCTACGGAAAATATCCTTTAATTGTTAGTCAATCACAATCACATAAAACGTTTCTTTTTTATATTTTATGTCTATTTTACTGTCTAAAATCAGCCTTTAACACTTTCGTGCCCATCCTGATAAAAGTCTAAACTATTTTTTATATTTGCTATTAAATATATGTGGGATTTATTTGTCTGGTAATCACCAGATAGCGACACTTCACGGACGCTTGTCTTTGACAGAACCTGTTTACAATGTGGGGGAGTATTCAACTTTGAACTCTGACCCCGGGAGAAGGGGCAAGATCCCCGTAGATGAAGAAAGAAGAGGAGAACGCTAGCTGGAAGAGGAACGCATGGGAGGATGCGGACGAACAACGAGAGAGGAGCGAGATGTTTAGCGCTTGATTAATAACCAATGTAAATATTATTGTAAATTATAGAACCAATTAAATGGCTTTCTTTAAAGAAACGCAGGACTTTTATTGTGTCTGTCAAATCTCCTAGACACCCACTGCAAAAGTTCAAGTTTTGTTAGACTGGTAGAGAAGTCTAACAAAACCGTTGGTTTGGCCGGGATGCATCAATTGAAACCGGTGTAACCCTACAGAAATTGGGGTTTCGGCCGGGATGCATCTTTTGCAATCGGCAAGATCTACATAAATTGGGAGCTCGGCCGGGATCCATCTTTTGGAAGCGGCGAAACTCGACATATATGTATATATATATATATATGTGTGTGTGTGCATATATACTTCTTCAGAATATGTATACGAAATGGTGTTGAGTATCAAACAATATAGCTTTATAATTTAAACTATTAACACCAATAATTTAACTATGTCTGCCTTGTACAATATATAAACACACGCACGAAGTTTTAGTTTTATTGTTACATTATAACAGATACAATAGTTTCCAAAACTTAATCACAATTAATTAATAGATTACTTAAATAATTCATACATCTAACTAACTTTTAAAAGTGACATTAAATGTAAATCCGTCCCCTTTGGGTATTAAGCACATCAAATAAGTCTAGCTATTAAAAATCAAATTAACTCGTAATTCATGGATAAAATAAATTTCAAAATCGAATCATTTCAGCTTGTTGTATAACTATTTCGACGCCATTTTAAAAACTTTCCAATTTATGTAAATGCAGAAAGTTTGTACAATTTTCTAATACAAGAAGTACATAATACTCAGTTTCTAATTGCCGTTTATTTCTAAACGTGCCTTTAATTAGTTTAATTAGTCAAAGATTTTGCGACTTTTCAGCTTTAAATGCAGCCCGATTTGACATATAATTCAGATTACTAAAGTCTGTAAAGTTTTTATTTTGAAATATGCAATAAATTATAATTTCCTGCAAAGATGTTACGCAGACAGTTTAATTATTTTTAGCTAGTCTTGATAAAGTTTGCGATATGTCTTAATTACATCTAATCTGAAACACATTCAGCATATTTTGGGTAAGCTAATTTCAAAAATTAGTAACATAAAAGCTGGGGCAGTTGCAAAGACATGCATTACAAAAATAATGGAAATTAATAATACGCACATTGTAAAGAAATATATAACACTAAAAATGAAATATATAAAATATATAAATATTCATGAAATAAAAAAATATTTATTTTACTAGTGTGATATTTGTTTCTTCTCTCTTTCACTTAGCTTTTGCAAATCAATCTCAATTTGGGCATTTGCACAATTTGGGAATTTTGTATTTGGTCAATTTCATTTTCGGAGAAAAAAAAATGATTAGCAGGTGGAAGTTGAACCAAAAGCGCTAACAACTTCAACTAAGAGTCTGGTTTGCTTTGCTTTCAACAATCAACTGTGCGTATATAGAGATAGTCACTGCGGTCACTTAAAGTGAAACCTAGAACCTGTTATAATAGATGTTAAAAGATGAGCGCGCACAGCGAGTTCGAAGAACATAATTTAATTATTCTGCGAACTCATAATTGTAAACTCGTCAATAAAACGGGCAATATCCGTTACATATTCGCAAGAATATTATTTTAAATTCAAAGTTAATTTTTTCTCATAATTTCTACAGTTAATTTTTGAATATATGAATGCGCACATAATGTATTTTTTAATACATTGATATTCACTACTTTGGCCATTATAAAATAAATATTTTTTGTAAAAGTGTAATAAATCTCACAGGCCGCAAAAATGTTCAAGGTGGACCGCGGGTTGGCCACCCCTGCCTTAAGCGATAAATTTTCTTTTGATGCCATACTACTCTATCCCAAATGTATCTATATATTTTTTGAAGACGCCCCAGACCTCTAACCAGGACAACATCATGTTCGTACACGATAAAATTTACTTTGCTGGCGAAATCGAGATAGTGCTCATTTTATTTTTAAAGAAATTACTATTCGTGCATTATATTATCTTGAAATTATTAATATTCGTGCATCGTGTAAATAACATAAATTCATGCTGGACTTGAAAAGTTACTTTTAAGAAGACAAAATCTATAGTTTTTACATGTGCCGTATATTTCAAATAGATAATATATAAGAGTAACCCATGTATTTATGAAAGGAAAGCAAAACAATTGTTACAAATCAAGCCCGGTTACGATCTAGGGATTTGTTACTATTATTTTAAGCAATCTTATCCAAATGTATCCAGTTCTAAATCCAGAACTCCCTATAGAATTCGTCCCAAATAACACATTATCCAAACAAAGCTATTGTGAGGCCGAATCATATTACGGCTAGGTAAGAAATATTAGGAAGATATTTATTTTTCTCTATTGCATTTAGAAAAAAAGTACATATTTTTATATTTATATAGAAATATGATGAGTATTATGATCATTTTCGATATCAATTAATATGTAAATAATCAATTCTCATAAAAAAAAGAGTACATAGGTTTCTTTTGCATAAATAAAAATTCGATTTAAAAATAAGATACTATCATATCCAAAAAGTAAGACCAATTTTCAATTTAAATTTCCCGAGCATATAGTATTTCAATTTTTTTTCCGTTTTAGGTTGTTAGCACTGTCCTTGTGTGAAATTTTACGCCAAAATATTCATGAGTGCTTGAGTTACACTTAGTTTTGTGAGACGCTAAAACTGATTCCGGCAAATTTTGAAATGTCTGTTCAATCGACTCAAAATGGTGTCCCCGGAGTAATTTTTTAAGTTTAGAGAATAGCCAGAAGTATCACGATGCTAATTCAGGTGAATACGATGGTTGTGGAACGACATGGGTTTCATTTTTGGCGAAAACGTCACGATGAATCAATGCAGTGCGAGCTGGCGCATTCAGTGTTTTCGGTACCAATCGTGATTTGACGCGTTTGAGGCCCAAAACATCTTTTAAAATGGAATTTAGAAATTCCAACATCATCAACAAGGTCAATTGTAAATCAACGGTTTGCAAGTACCGAATCTTTAATTATTTGGACGTGAGCTTCGTCTGCTGAGTTTGGTGGTAGACCAGAGGGCTCTTCGTCTTCACCGCGTTCTCTGCCTCCTTTGAACTGTTTTACCACTTCTAAATACTCCTTTCCGATATAAGAATGCTCACCGAATGACTTCTGCAACATTCTATGCGTTTCCACAAACAAAAGTGAATGCGAGTTCTTTGCTCAATTCATTCAGACATCAAAAATCGCCGGAATCAATTTCAGCGTCTCACAAAGGCAATCGTAACTCAAGAAATCATGACTATTTTGATGTAAAATTTCACACAGATGTGAAGGACAATGCCAATAAAATAAAAAAGGAAAAAAAAATTGAAATACCATAAGCCTGGGAAATTTAAACTGAAAACTGGTCTTACTTTTTGAATCTGCAGCTGAAGTTTCATTTCGACAAGTTCACAAAATATGTGTTCCCGAGTAGTTGAAACATTTCCAACTAATGCTCACAATTAAGGTGATGTGAGAACGTAAATTCTTAAACTGGGAGATTCTGCTTGAGAAATTCGGAATCAGAAACCTAGAAGTAATTTGAAGGAATTTCAGGGCAGATTTTCACTGTATTACTTATACACCTTGAAGTTTGGACTTTGAAATTTCTTTAATACAGATTTATGTTCTGAAATCTGAATAATAGGTTATAGGTTTTTTTAACTGATTCAATTTGAGATTTAGATGTGAAAACTGCCAACAATTAAAAGATTGCAAATTATATATAGCAGCAGTAATAAGTATTGTGGAACGATAAATCTTATATGTTAAAAGTGCTATAAATAGAATCTCATCGTTTACTTATTCCTAAACTGTCTTACTTATACTCCTTTAATTTTAGACTTTGAATTTTAGTTAAAAACACATTTTTTTCAATTAATTTTAATTTATTAGTTGTCTTTCAAATCATCAGCGATGGTCCAATGATAACGTACACAATTTGTGTGCTATAGGATTACGGTTCAAATCCAGTGACGGCATACGATCGTAGCATGTTTAAAGCGTTTCACAGCGATAGGGGTGTTGCCTGGTGAGAATTGTCTACTTTTTTTCATATGTGACATGCAAATGTGGAGAATTTCATCCTTAAAAGTCCTCCCCCCCATTGGTATGCTGTTCATAAGTGAGACAGAGGCCCACTACTATTTAAAATAAACAAACAAACTATCACCAATGCTAAGTCTTCTAAATGTAGTTTAAATAAAAAATTTTCCCATTTTAGTAGAAAAAATGCTAATGCCCTATTCGTAGTTCAGTGGCAACGTGCGCCGTTGGTGAGCATTAAGGTTGAGGTTCAATCCGCTGGCGGCTTTGTTGTAAACACTGTTTCAGAAAACGAGGAGACTCGATGGCGTATGTGATGTTCAGCCTCTAGCCTCGCGAGTCGGACTACCTGGCAGAAACTTACTGGGTTTTCTCCCATACGATATGCAATTGCAGGGTAGTTCCTCCTAAGACACTGCCCTCCTGCTTCAGCGACACGGAGTCAAGTCAACTTCTACCTACGGGTACTCCATCACAACACAAGCTGCCTCTCTCTCCCCCCTCCCATCCATGAATATCTATTCATGGTATTAATAAAATATCCATTTCATTAATTTTTAGTTATATAATTAATGAACTATCCATTTTATTAATTTTAGTAATATAATTAATAAACTTCCATTTTATTAATTTTAGTACTATAATTAATAAACTTCCATTTTATTAATTTTATTAATTAATAAAATATCCATTTTATTAATTTTAGTAATATAATTCATAAACTTCCATTTTATAAATTTTATTAATTAATAAAATAGCCATTTTATTAATTTTATGTAATTAATAACATATTCATTTTGTTAAATTTTAGTTATTAATTAAAAAGTATTCATTTTGTTCATTTTAATTATTAATTAATTAAGAATCAATTTTATTAATTTTAGTTATTAATTTTATATAATTAATAAACCTCTTCTTATTAATTTTAGTTTAACTACTAAAATTAATAAAATAAATATTTTATTAATTTTAGTAGTATAAATTAATTTACCATAGACAGTTTCTGCAAATCGTTACAGTTAAACTAACTCGTTTTACTTAATCTACTATTTTTGCATTCTAAATTAAATAAAATCTTTTGAAAGGAATGAGGTATAGCACGTAGCTTTTGCCTCACCGTAGCGATATGCAAAAATGATTTATGATTTAAGCAATGATAAATCATTTCTAGTTTTGAAAATTAAATTATGATAATGATTTTGAACATTAATCTATAATGATTTTTAAACAGAATCGTAATTTAAAATATTGGTATCCCACTAAAGATCACACCTCTTCCATGTTCTCATCACAATTTATTCCTCATTAACTTAAAATTTTGTTCTTTATGAACTTATAAATGCAAAGATTACTTTGATTACAAAATTCTGGAGACTATTAAAAAAAGTTTACATAGTTTTCAAAGCTTACATAATGCTACCCGAATGTAAATGTTTGTTCCAATTCATTAAATAATAGTCAAAAGAATCTGTCCTATGTTTTTTTTTTATCCTACATTTTTTTTTATCAAAATCATTCCAAACACATTAATCATGGTCTCTAAAGAGTAAAGACATTTTTCATAATGCAAGAATTATTCTAAAATAAAAATGTAAAAACATACCATAATCAGGATGCTTTATAAATCCATTACAGAAATTCTTTATAAAAAGAAAACAATGTTCTTACAAAAATAAATAAATAGAACAGATGATTTTCAATTGTGTTAATTTCTTTTTCCGCTTCTAAAAATAGATAGCATACCTTCTTCAAGTTAGAAAGGAATTGCCTGAAGATTGAAATATTTTCTTATTATTATTATAGTTTATAGTTCCATAAATTATATAAAATATTTCAATGGTTTCGAAATTTCATAAATGAAAATGCTCATAAATCTATATTTATTTAAAGAGCAGTAATGTATTATAATTGACTTGTACTTTGATCAGTAAACAATTGATAGATTACATTTTTATCCATATCAGTTCCATTTCAATATCACTAGTTATGCATGTTTGTCCCGTTAAGTCTGGGTTAGAATAGCCCCACTGTAGCCCATGCATGTCGTAAAAAGGCGACTAAAATGGGTACCCAGTTTCCGCGGGAAGGGATACAATCGGGTGGGGTAAAGTCAGACTTCATCCTTTTTGTTCCCAATGTCTTTGTGCTGCAAGGTTAAGTACAAAAAGAAGCCGCATTTTTTTTTACCCTTTATCATGACTCGTCGTTTTAAGACACTGGTTCATAGACCTTTTCTAGATGTTGTTGTCGAACAAGTGGGCTAAACCACAGCAACAACACATAAATGTTTATATTAGCTACTTATAACACATAACATATAAATGTATATGCTAGCTGCTAGTTTCGTAATTTGTCTCTTTTATTCATTATCAGTAGTTCTCCCGTGATTTTATTTCTGTGTGATTTAAAACTGCCATGAAATATGTGTTGCTAAATATAACGGCTGACTAATATCAAGCCACGTGCTCTGTAGTTTATTTTGAATTGTCTGGCTTTCAAAATATAAACGAATTAATGTTTCAGTACCCTCAAAATAATATCTAAGGACTAGTTTGTGTATATAAAAGTTAATTTAATCTTCTGTGTCTGAATTGGGTAGTGCTTCTTGCAGTATTTGAAACATTGATTCTTTGTAAAAGTCCTAGAGTTATCAAATTTTGGTATATTCCAGTGGCTATCGAAATTGATAGTTATTGTAGTATTCTGACCAATTGCTTCATAAATTTCAATAAAATTAATAAAGTTAATTTCACCATCACTTCTTTGTCTGAACTTCATAGTGCTTCTTGTAGTATTTGAACAATTGTTTCTTTATAAAGTTCTAGAGCTATCAAATTTTGGTACATTCCAGGATATTGAAATTGATAGTCCTTGTAGTATTCTGACAAATTGCTTCATAAATTTCTTAGGTCATTGAACACTGATATACTCCAGATAAGTATGTTCACTCATGATAAATAGAAATTCGTTAGAAGATTTTTTTTTTTTTTTAATTTTAAAAATGAAATCAATGTTAATTTTTTTAAATATTTTCTTGCATATATTTAAAAATGATCATTACTTTTTAAAAACATTTATTTTAATAATTCAGCTTATTTATGTATTTTTTCAATACTTATGAATAAATACATGCAGAGTTAGAATGAAAGTAGAATTTTATATTCAAAGATGCATATTAGATTTATTAAAAGAAATAAATATTTATTATTAAATCTCAACAATAAATCTATTAGCTATTATTTATTTGTACTATTATTTCTGAAAATTAAATGACTGTCTACTAAAGGTAGATTCTAATTTACGTTCTAAACTCAAGAACTTCCAATATCATATTTCAAGTTGCAGCTTCAATAGAATTCTTTAGCCATTTTCTTTTTTTGCAAGGCAAATAAATACAAAATGGAAGAATAATAATAAAATATTAAGATTAATAAAATATTCTGAAGAGAATGTTTGTTAATAACTATCATCATCGTTAGAGCTTTTGTTCGAAAGATACTTGAATCATGTTGTCGTTTCATGTTCAGCAGTCATTAAATATGCTGGGTAATGATTGAAATAGCAATAAAGTTAAAAAAAACAAAATGCAATGAAAATAAGAAAACATTGATGAAATTTGTATAAACATCTGCTCTTGCAATCGGAAGAAATGTCAAAATAATAAATACTGTAGCAGTTTAATCTCCAGATAGACAAAACATTCTTAATAAAATAAATCATTTAGGGGAGAAATTGTTAGTTATTGCTAGAAAGTTAATATTGATAGCGTTTTGAAAATAAAATATTTCTTATTAGATTTATGAAATATTCAAATTTTAATTTTCTCTTTTAAAATTACTTTATATTTTAAACTATGGTTAGATTATTCTTTGTGAAATATTTGAATTTATATTTAAAATATTTGATCAAATTATTTTTTTAAGTTATATTTCTTCGTTTTTGATTATTTTTTTTTTAATTTTAAAAGATTATTTTCTTCTCAAAGGCTTATATGGAATTATAAATTATTCTTATTAACTATGAATAATACTGTGCTGTGTTTCAGATATTGCAGATATTTTTTTACAATTCATTCAAATATAATATTTATTTCATTTGATTTTTTAATCTGAACCATTTATTTGTGATGTATGATTTAAATGAAAAAGTTGATATATTTTTGTAAATTATTTTATATTTCTGTATATTATATGTAAAAGCTGTCTACTGATTTTAATATGCAGCCATATATAAAAATTGTACGTAATAAATCATTCCAAAAGAGACTTTGACTAGGTGATTTGAGATTTATACTTTCTGATGTTGCTGTTTCTCAATATATCCAAATGCTGTTAAAATACTAGAGATAAAAGAATTTGACAAAAGTGAAAATTAAACCATTATAAAAGAACTACTCGAAAACTTGAAATTCTTGATTTCGTTGCCTATTATGGATCACAAATTCAATTTGAAAAGAAAGGAATCGTTGCACGTACTCCTACAACCAAAATAAGATGGGGGCAAATATGAAACAGAAAGAATTAGATAAAACAGCAGATCAAATAGACCATAATATTTTAATAATTGATTGATAATTAAAAAGGTACAACTAGTATTTGAAATAAAAGTGAATAAAAAGTAATACTTCCCAGAAAGAAAAGGGGTACCCTATAACTTACAGGGCTAGAAGACTTTGCATAGATATTGAAGTATCATTGTAGTCTTAAAATATGCATCCTCTGACATATTAAATATCCAAGAGAAATAGAGAACTTTATATCCTAAAGCACTTTGCAACTTGCTTCTACATATTTCACGCATTGGAACAAAATGTGTTCAACTGTTTCCAGAGTTTTGCAGATAGGGCATAGCGCAGATGAAGTCAATCCAAATCTATGGAGTTTAGAATTAGAAGGGTATGCATTTGTAACCTAGATAGAAGAATGTCTTCTTTTCAATGACTCAAAAAAAATTATTTCTTAATTTTAATTTTTTAATTTTATTTTTTAACTTTAAATTTTAATTTTTAACAAATTAACTTTTTATTTTGTTAATTTTTTTATAAACGAAAAAGAGAATAAAACTAGCATTAAAGAAATTCTTTACTTCGAAAATCCAATTGAAATCTCACAAAACCAAAAGAAACCTTTGATATATGTATGAATAATAAATGGTACTTACGTATTAACGGTACCTTGGCGACAGTTGGACCAATAAAGAGCACACGCGCCAACCGCAGCTACAGATTTGGCGCCAATCTACACTTAAAATTTTTGTTCCAAATAATAAAATATATATGAAACACTTCATTTAAAATCAAAAAGTTTTCAAAATATTTGTATTCCAAATAATAAAGATTGGCGACACTTAAAAACCGCCAAGTCTGTCGCCAAGGTACCGTTAATACGTAAGTACCGAATAAATTAAGTCCTAAAGCTTACGCTATTATAAAAATGTTTTCATTTGTAAAAATATGTAATTTTTCTACAATCCCAGCATTTTAATTGCTTATGTCTTCTTTTATATATCCATTATTTTATAAGCTTACGCCTACAACAATTGTATGCTGCCATGAATTTAAAATCTTCTGGTTCATAAACCAGAAGTATCCATTCCACTAATTATTTAGTTTTCTGCAATCGTTTATTATCTTTTATTCAAATGTAAACAGCTTAAAACGTTTCGTGTTGTTTCTATTTAAAACTGTTTACATTATTTATGAACTTAAGTTTTAATAAATAATCCATTTGGCTTGATATAAAACAAACAATTTTGAAGTGTTTACTGTGGTATTTTGACTGGGCTGGATACTCTTTGTTTAAAATTATTAGGCCATAAAAGAATATTTGTTTTCTCTGAAGTTGAATGAAGTTAATCAAACATTTAAAGTTCTATTTTCGTGCATTTGAGAACAATAAAGGAATCTCTCTTTTCTTGTCTGTAAAAATTCCAAAATAATGAATTAATCATTTTTAATTGCTAGCAGCGATATTAAATAAACTAACGTGGCATTAAATAAGAAACTATGTATGCTTTTATTGAATTTAAGTTCAATTCAATTAAAATTTTCTATATTTATATGTATATTCAACACATTAAATACATATTTTGTGATTCTTTTTCGTTACCTGAAAATTAAGCAATTAAAAATAAAAAGGTTGTTAAAATTTTCTTTAAACCATAATCACTAAACAGGTCAGATTGCTACAATTTGAATGTGAAGCAATTTCTTTTATAATTTACATTTTACAATATTCAATGAAAAATACTTTAGAATTACTTTACATTTGTCATAGTATAATTGAATAAAACAATATTCATTTAGTAATAAGATAAATATTTTTATTTAGAATAGTATTCGTTTGATGATTATTTTTGTCGAAAATGAATGACATGAATTTTGTATAGTGTTTCACTATATTCCATGAAATTAATTCACGATATGTATAATAAAGTGTGTAAGCGTCTAATCCTCAGTGTTCTGCTGTGCGGGACGGATATCCTATGATTAATCTACTCATGGATGGAGGGAAAGGGGCAGCTTCTGTTGTGATGGAGCACTCGTAGGTAGAAGTCTGACTTGGCTCAGAGTTGTGGAATAAATAGGTAAATGCCGTTCGGGATACGTTCGGTAACCACTCCACATTTGCATATGGTATGAGAGGAAACCCGGAAATCCTCCACCAGGTATTCCGATTAATGACATAAGATGCTGAACATCATAAACGACATCGAGTCTCCTCGTTTTTTGTAACAATGTCTACAATAAAGCCGTTGTAGATTAAACCTCAGCCCTAATGCTCACCAGCAGCACGCGTTGCCACTGAGCCACGAGTTGGATATAAAAAAATTGTACTGAACGAAAAAAAATACTAATACTTTCTAATACTCTCTAAAAATACTATATAATTTCTAAATGAGAACTGTAGATAGGTATATAATTAAAATAAAAAAGTTAAAAATTCGTTATTTTTATAAATATTTATGCAATTGGATTTTCAAAAAAAAATTGTTTTTGATGTTTTAAAGAAATTGACTATATTATAATGATTTGAATCCATAATAGTGATAGGCGGGCTTTTTCAATATCATAATTTTATAAAAATAACATATAGATATTATATGTTATGTTTATAAAATTTAAATACATAATTTTCTTAAAATAAAATTATAACATTTTATTATAATATCTTATATGTTATGTTATATATTTATAAACCTAACGTATAGATATTATCAAGATATGATCTATATCAAAAATAAGTCAAATTTAATTTTCTGAAAGTAGAATGAATATGCAATTACAATATAAAATTTAAATAAATAACTACCGAAAAAAGATCTATTGCAATAAAATTCCTGTTTTACAAAAGAATCTATATCCTATTAACAGAAGTAAATAAATAATCTCTCTTATTGTGAATAATAGAGACTAATTTCTTTTATTTTGTCAGTAGTTGGATATATTCTATCGGAAAGGAGTTTCATTTATTCATAAGAATTTCTAAACGAACAGGCCATTTGCTTTTGTTCCACAAATCTTGCACCTGCCCGTTTGCAGAAAGGCCTTGGGTTGAAAGACTTCATCAAATAGAAAATGAAAAACTTTCTAGATACATCTCAACTAGATTCGAATTTGCTTTCATTTGTATTTTTTTGTTATCCATCATATGATAGTACATTTAAGTTCTTTAACTTTACCACGAAATAAATTCATTAATAATTTTCATATTGCCACTACACATATTTTTTCTGTATTTATATTTTGCTACATGTTTGTTATTATTGTAGGGAAAAAAATCTTTGTAGGCTTATTTATGTTTTCTTAATATGAAAATTTAAGGATTTTTTTTATACGAATGCTTCATTAAAATCATTTTTGTTGTTAAATATATCTTTTTTGTCGTTATTCTAAAATGTGAGACCATTTTTTCAATTCTTTCTATTAGCTCACACTCTCCCTATCTATATATATCTTGTTCAAATTTTCAATCGTTCATAAAATACTTTTTATTCCTCCACTCAAGTTCAAATACATTTTTTTGAACTTGTAGTGGATGACACTGGATGTTAATACAGTTTTTTCAAATATTAATTCAGTCATTAAATTTAATGAATTAATTTTAGTTTTTTTTTAGATTTAAGTTGCATATATCTACCAATAGATGGCGCCAGATAAACTTAAAAAATGAATGAAAATTATTTATAGAGGACTTTCTGCACTATAGTGGAAAAAAGTAGGAATTAACTTAAAAATTTTTTTTTTATATTACTTGTTTTTCTTTTGAGACTAGTCACAATGTAATAAATGTTAAAGGTTTCTTACCATATAACTAAACAAAATTACTGAAAAGTGGATTGATATGATAACAAAGGAATATTAATATGATTAGTTTAAGAGTTTGCAAAGTTTCCTTTAAAGCAATATTTAAGTTTAATTTTCTTGGAATAAATAACCCATTACTGAAATTAAAACCTTTATACCGTAAGTAAGATATATGTGTGCCAGACAATCACTTGAAATGCTTATTTAAAAAAATAAAAATAAAACGCAGTATGTTAAATAATAGTGTTTCTATTTATATTTTTGTGTATTTCTGTTTATGGAAGCTACTAATAGTTTTTTACAATTAAGTTATTAAAATTATTTAAATCATTACGGAATTGTAACAGCAATTGAATTTATTGATTGATATTTTTAAGCTATTAGATTTTGGAAAATGAAATAATGTTTACTTATTTTCAAAGCAAATCAGAAATGATAATTAAAATTGATTTTAAACTGGAATATATTATTTTTTATTTGTTTTAAGCTCTAAAATATTATTTCAAAACACTGTTAAAATTCCGTAAACACTTTTATTTATTTTATTCCAATATATTTTTAGAATTGTTTTTTTTTTTTCTTTTTTCAATTTCGCTAAGTAAAATTTTTTCGTTAAAGACAAACACAAATTCAAATTATGTGAATAATCATTTGAAATATATGGAAAATATCTCATTATAATAAGCAAATAAGGAATATTTATCCCAAAACTTATTAAAATAATTGCAAATATTACTTAGCATATTTGTATCTATGCAAATCTTCTTTTTGTGGACTTATATAATTTCATATGCTATTTCATTAATGATGTAATAGTTTTGATAAAATAAAAGTTAATAAATAAACGAAAAAAATAACTTTTGATAGTTTTTATTAAAATTATTTTAAGTATCTGTTTGTTCACAATGATAAAAAATGGTATTTTATAAATTAAAAAAATATTTAATTTAACATATTACTTAGGATATCTGGTAAAATATTTTAATCTAAAAAAATGCAGTCAATTTATCATTTTTTGTTGTTGAATTAACGAAATGAGTTAAACTTATATTTATTTAGTATTTAGTTCATAAAAAAGCTCTAAAACTTTTTAATTGAACTTTTATTCTCTCAAGAGAATCTAAAAATATACCAATAGCAAACAATTCATTAAAATCTTCCTTTTTTTATGTTTAATTCATTTTCTTTATTCATTTTATTTTTATGTTTTATTCATTGCTTTTTTTAAACATCATCGTTATTGTTAACATAAAATTTAATTGAGCAATTATTTTAGCAAAAGTAATATATTTTTAATTTTAAAACAAATACAACTAATTTAAATATATTTTTACTTAAATTTTTTTAAAAAAAAGCTAAGTTTTTAATTTATTCATTATCTCCATTGATTAAATATAATCCTTATGTAATATTTATTTACCAAGAAATCTTTAAATTTATTTAAAGATTAATTAAATAATACATATAACTTAAGTTCAGAATGTTAAAAAGTAAATAACAAATTTATTTAATTAACATTATTATTTTTTATTTTTTTATTATTTATTATTTTTAACCTTTGTTGCTTTGTATAATATGATTTCCAATATGTAAACCTTTGATTGATCTATAGCAAAATCTGCAATCAGAGATTTATTCAAACAGATGCCTACCACGAGGAGTCTAAGCTTAATCTCTTAAGCCTAGACTCCTTGAGAATGTATTTTTATTTATATTCTTACTAAGAAACATTCAATTTTTAATTTAGTTATTATTTTGTCTACGCTATTTAAATATAAACTTTATGTAATATTTATTTACCAAGAAATCTTTAAATTTATTATTAAATTAGTTAATACACTACACTTAACTTAACATTCAGAACTGTAAATAACAAATTCATTTAATTAGCTTTATTATTTTTTATTTTTGTAAACACTTTTTGCTACCTTTGTATAATATCATTTCCATAAATTAGTTATATGTTTTCCAATATGTAAACCTTTGATTGATCAACTGAAAAATATGCAAAGATTTATTGAAACAGGAGTCTAGGCTTAAAAGATTAATTCTCTGTGCAATGCATTAGTTAAATAGAAATCTTTCGCTATAAAACTAATTTTTAATTCTACTGGAAAATTCAACTGTGCAAATAGAATTGCTCTAGTATTGTATAATTCATTATACAATACTTATTTAACTCATTACTTATTTTTTGTAAACATTTTTTGCTACCTTTGTATAATATCCTTCTCACAATATAGTTATATGTTTCCAATATGCAAACCTTTGATTAATAAACAGAAAAATATACAGTCAGAGATTTATTGAAACGTCTACCAGGAGGAGTTTAGGCTTAAGAGATTAATTCTCCGTGTAATAATGGTTTACCTATATACACTATCTGGAAGAAAGTGACGGGACACCCCTCGAAAAGTAGAAAAGTCGACAATACAGCTGACACATGTGCAATAATAGGTATCACGTGTCAGCCATATCCTATAAATACTCTGTGGAGTCGACTAGAGTTGTTTTTTGTCAAGGTACCGCCACGGGAAGAGTTGTCTGAGTTCAAGAAAGGTGTGCTGGTTGGATTGCATCTTGCCAAGGTGTCAATTAGGGAGATATCCCGTCTCCGTAACTGCTCAAAATCAACTGTAGCACGTGTTGTGTGTCGCTACAAGAATGAGGGACAGTGTCAGAACAAACCCCGAAGTGGACGACCTACAGTTCTCACCAGCAGGGACCGGCGGGTGTTCGGCAGGGAGATTCGAAGTAACCATCAAACATCCATGGATAACATCGCTAATGAGTTTCGACAAGCCACAGGTGTGGTCGTTTCGACCAAGACTCTTCGTATCGAGGCTCATAAGTTAGGTTACACTGGATGTTCGGTGGCCCATAAGCCTTTGATTACGAAACCCAACAAGAAAGAGCGCCTTCGATGGGCCAAAGACCACCGTACTTGGACTCTGGATGACTGGAAACGCGTCCTTTGGAGTGACGAGTCCCGATTTACCCTTTTCCGTTCCGATGGACTTGTTTGGGTATGGCGTTTACCAGGAGAACGCCTTTTGCCTGAGTGTGTCGTCCCTACTGTAAAGTTTGGTGGAGGAGGATTGATGGTATAGGCCTGTTTCTCCTGGTATGGGGCTGGCCCACTAGTGAAGGTTGATGGTGCGATGAATGCTGATAGATACTGTGATATTCTCGACAATCATATCCTTCCTACCTTGTGGGCAACGTACGATATGGATGATTGCTGGTATCAAGACGACAACGCAACATGCCATGTTGCAAGGGAGGACTCTTGATTGGTATGTGAACAATGTTACACGCATGGTATGGCCGGCGCAGAGCCTGATCTTAACCCTATTGAACATCTCTGGGAAGAATTGGACCGTCGGTTGAGGGCCTGCACCCCACTCCTCAAAAGCAAGCCTGAACTATGGAACTTCCTGTTAAACATTTGGAAGGAATTTCCTCTTGCCACTATGGCTAATTTAGTGGAAAGCATGCCCAGAAGGGTTGCAGCTGTGATCGCAGCCAAAAGAGGCCCTACCTCCTATTAATTTTAATAAATATGGGTTTATGTCGTTATAGTGTCGTGTCCCGTCACTTTCTTCCACATAGTGTAGAAATCCCTCTCTCTAACAATAATTTTTAATCCTACTGGAAAATTCAATTTTGCAAATAAAGTTTCTGTCGTATTATATATTACACTGCTTTTCCAACAATTCGTGCAGATGTTTTGAAAACACGCGGCTGATGATCATGGCAGGCTTTAACAGTGTTTGTATTTATATTTTTGTATATTTCAGTTTATGAAAGTTACTAACAGTTTTTTTTCAATTAAGTTATTAAAATTAGTTAAATCACTAAGGAATTGTAGTAATAGTTTGAATTTATTGATTTTATTGATTTGTTATTTTTAAGCTATTAGATTTCAGAAAATGAAATAACGTCTATTTATTTTCAAAGCAAATCATAAATGATAACTAAAATCGTTTTTAAAATGGAATATAGTATTCATACTTGTTTTAAGCTCTAAAATAATATTTCAAAACACAGTTAAAATTGCTTAAAAGCATTTAGGTACTGCTACCTTTGTATAATAACATTTTCATAATTTAGTTATGTTTTCCAATATGTAAACCTTTGATTGGTCAACAGAAAAATATGCAAAGATTTATTGAAACAGATGAACTACCACGAGGAGTCTAGGCTTAAAAGATTAATTCTCTGTGTAATAATGGATTAACTAAATAGGAATCTCCCGCTTTAACAGTAATTTTTAATCCTACTGGAAAATTCAACTTTGCAAATAAAGCTGCTGTCGTATTATATAATACACTGCTTTTCCAACAATTCGTGCAGATGTTTTGAAAACACGCAGCTGATGATCATGGCATGCTTTTAACCTTGAAGAAATCATCCCGATTCGAATGTTTATTTACGTCTCAGAGCGTGTTGTGCTTAGAAGTTGAATTAATTTCCATGGCGTTTATCGATCGACAGAAGATATAGTATAAACCTCTTTTGGTTTCCGGTTTGAATTCAAATCCAAATATTCCTCGCTTATTTTTGCTTTTCCTCTAAAATTTCTCAGACATACGACATCGAAATTTAATTTTCCAGATTTGCTTGCGCGAGATGTGTATTCTAAGATCAAAATTGATTGAATTTTTGAAAATTCCCATTTCATATTGTGTTTCATTTGAAACCGAGATTTCGATTTCATTTTTTTTTTTTTTTTTTGCTAGAGAAATGGATTTATTTTTAGGAACTGTAATAAGTATTTGTGATGGATGTATATACCAAAGATAATAACTCGAATTTGCATCTGTGTTGTAAATGTAGTATTGTATTCGTTATCAATTCTTTGCCAAGAACCATTACGGTGATGATTAAAAATGATTGTTGATAACTAATGGATTTTTTAGGGATTTAATTTCATTTCTGCAAAATTTATTTATAATTCCATCTAAATCAGCTACTAGTGGGAATAATGCGCTTCTATCTCGCTTTTAAATTTTTTCATTATAATTTTTTTGCCTGTTTGCTGCATTAATTATTATGATTACTCTTTAAATTTATCATTCAAACAAAAAAAATTGTTTTTATTTTAGTTATAAACTACCTATTTAAAAAGAATCATTTTGAGTGTACAATAAAATATAAATGGAAATTATCATAGATTAAAATCTATGATAATTTTTAATATTTCGCAGATTTTTATCTATTATATATTAAAAATGAATTAATTTATTTAAAATTTTAACTTAATTAAAATAAATTATTTGATTTACTTAAATTTAAAATTAAAATAAATTTAATTTTAATTATTTTTTAATTTTAATTGCTTTATTAAATAATTTTAATAAATCAATCAAAATTAATTTATTTAATCTATGATTATATTTAATATATCATAGATTTTAATCTATGATAATTTCCATTAAAATATATATTAATTTTAATCTATATTAATTTCCATCTATAAAACTTATTATTAAATCTACGATAATATTAATAAATTTCTTTCCGTGTGGGTCCGGATTAGAATAGCTACACTACAACCCATGCATGTCGTAAAAGGCGACTAAAATGAGTACCCAGTCCCCCGTGGGTATAACCAGGTGGGGTTAAGTCAGACTTTCTCCTTTGGGTACCGCATGTCTTTGTGCCGCAGTCATGGACAAAAAGAAGTTGCGTTTTTAACCCTTTATTTTGACTCGTACGGGTTCATGGACTTGATCTAGATGTTGTTGTCGACCAAGTGGTATAAGAAATAACATATAGGGTTTCGACTGGAAAGGATTCTTGAAAAATACATAATTCATATTTATTCACAACATCGGTAAACAGAAAAAAGTTTTGTTAAATTTTTTTCTGCATAAAAGAAATAGAAATTATATTAAATAAAATTGTGAATTGGCGCAACAGCCTCATGCTGGGCCAAAGGCGTCTGCCTACTGGCAGATTTCGAACCAGGAAATGTTTTCTTTTTAAAAGGTAAAGTTGTCAACCCTATGTCCAATAGTCATATGAGATCGGGAGCTTCATTTTAAAGTGGATTTCTAACAATTACGGACATCCATGACGCCGCAGGGACTCGAAACCAAAACCTGTGACACCAAGTACCAGACAGCTAGTCACTCAGCCATGAGGCCTTAAAATTGCTAATGTTAAGAATAATGTTATAAAAATTACATAAACATTTTTTCCTGGATTTTAAACCATATCTACAAATCCATCAATTCTAACATTATTTAGTTATCAAATCCATCTCTGTTTACATAATCTCCTTTTTTTTTTTTTTTTTTTTTTCGTGTTTTCAATTGTATAAATAAGTTACAACGACAAGAACGTGGACAAAAAAAATCAGAATTATATTTAAAAAAAGTTCGAGAAAAATCGATACCCAGATCACTATGTAAACTTTTCTAGGTAACCGGTGGGTTTTATTGCGCCCTATAAAATTCCGATCTCTGACCATTCGCTCGACTCCAGGACACCGATCACTGAAACGTCACCTCCCAAATTTATTCACTTCTAGGATTTAGCGCTCCATAAAAACAGCAACACCTCTAGAAATGCTTTTAGTGTCCGACATTATGGTGGCTGCACTAAAATGCACCAACAGCAACGTGCGTGCACCGATCTCACAGATTATTGAGAATATACCAAGGAGTTTTATTTGGTTTAGCTCACTATACGGGATTTTAACTCGCGTAAAGGTATAAGCATTGCTGAACATAAAACTGTAAACGTTCTCTTGCGTTTCATCATTTGGACAACAAGATGCTTAGATGTTTACCGTAGTTCAGAAAATTTATAGACTTATTTAAGATTAAACGCATAAAAGGAAGGTTGAGTCAAAACATAATTGGTTGGAGACAAGGTAGATCAAGGGTGTAACATTTTTTTGAAAAAGATTGCTTTTTGTTTTATATATTTCGGATAAATACTTTGTTTTATAGCTAAAAAGTTACTGTTGTTTTCAAATACCGAGTGATTCGCCATAAATCATACTTCAGATTTAGTGTTAAAGACGGGGAATTTGCTACATTGCACTTATATATTGAACCGCCTGATCATAGTGTTGGGAGGATTCTCTGTAGCCATCCTGTTAAAAGTTACCTTAGGGTAGTTGTAATTCATTTTTGTATATGAACATGTCCGTCTAACCATTTACAGGTAATATTTACCTAGTATCCTATTATAATGAAAATTCTGCCTATTTAAGGATAATCATAAATAAATTCCGCTTTTCACTAACGACTATAAATTAATGAATCTTTATAATAATCTAAAGCAATAATAAGTATAAGTTTCAACGGCACGAACATAGATTCGAAGGATAAGAACGATTCTAACATTATTATTTATTTATCAATCCCATCTCAATTTTCATAATCTCCACTTCTTCATGATTTCAATTATATAAATAAGTTACAACGACACGAAAATGAATTAGAATGATGGAACGATTCAAACAATATGAAAACTGAGATGGATTTGATGACTAAATAATCTCCATTTTTTCGTGTGTTCAGTTGCATAAATAAGTAACAATGACACGAACTTGGACACAAAATCAGGATTTCAAAAAGGAGCGAAGTCTTACATTAAAAAAAGTTCGTGAAAATCGATACTCAGATCACTCAATATGTAAACCTTTCATGGTAACCCTTGGGTTTTACTGCGCTCTATAAACTTCCGATCTCTGACCATTCGCTCGACTCCAGGACACCGATCACTGAAACGTCACCTCCCAAATTTATTCAATTCTAAGTTTAGCGCGCCATAAAAACAGCGACTCTTCTAGAAATGCTTTTAGTGTCCGACATTGTGGGGCTGCACTGAAATGCACCAACAGCAACGTGTGTGCGCCGATCTCACAGACTACTGAGAATATACCAAAGAGTTTTATTTGGTTTAGCTCACTATACGGGATTTTTTAACTCGAAGCCGTTGCGTAAACATTGCTGGACATAAAACCGTAGACCTCTGTTGTGTTTCATCCTTTGGACAACGAGGTGTTTACTGTAGTTCAGAAACTTATAGACTTATTTGAGATTAAATGCATAAAAAGAAAGTTTCAGTCAAAAATAATTGGTTGGAGACAAGGTAGATCATGGGTGTAACATTTCTGAAAAACGATTACTTTTCACGTACATATTTGAGAGAAAATGCTTCGTTTTATGGTTAAAAAGTTGCTGTTGTTTCCAAATACCGAGTGATTCGCCATAAATTATATGACAGGGATGTTGCAGATTTAGTGTTAAGATGGGGAACTTGTTACATTATATCTACAATTTGAACACCCGTTTGATCATGGTGTCTGGGAGAATTCGGAATCTCATTTTTTTCTAGCGATCAACTAAAATACATTCAATATACTCATTCAGATAAATCTCCAAATGAAGTAAATTATGAAGTACATTTACATGAAATACATACTTCTTCAGAAGTACATTCAGATAAATCTTGTTGTTTCTTATCCCACTTGGTAAACATCTAGTCCATGGCCAAGAACCCGTATGGGACTCATGGTTGGAGGGGGAGAGAGGGCAGCTTCTGTTGTGATGGGAGCACCCGTAAGTAGAAGTCTGACTTGGTTTGTTTAATTTGGTTAGTCACTCTACGGTTATTTTGCACACAGTTCAAGCTAATGAGACCGGAACCTAAAAAAAATTTTACGTCGATTCCGAACCACTAACAAACATCCATGCCCACGCCAGGATTCGAACCTGAAGTCTGTGGTACCAAAGGCCAGAGTGTTGCCTATTGACCATCAGGCCGCAAGTGTGACGTGGTCTTATGATGCTCTACATTCGTATCATTCATATGAGACCGGGACCTACGGCTTAAAGTGAATTGCGAACCACTACAGACATACATGGGACTCGAACCCAAAACCCAGGGCAATGAGTGCTAGAGCGATAGTCACTCGACCATCAGGCCCCCAAAATTACAAATAATGTTATAAAAATTACATAAAAACTTTTCCCTCAATTTTTTTTCCCACATGTATAGATCCCGCAACTGTAACATTATTTAGTCAACAAATCCATCCCAGTTTTCATAATCTCCTTTTTTTTCGTATTTTCAATTGTATAAATAAGTTACAACTACTCTAATATGGGGATTCGAACGATGTGAACGATTTTAACATTATTTAATCATCAAATCCATCTCAGTTTTCATAATCTCCTTTTTTCGTGTTTTCAATTGTATAAATAAATTACAACGACACGGGATTCGAACGATAGGAGCAATGGAACGATGGAACGACTCTAACATTATTTAATCGTCAAGTCCCTCTCAATTTTCATAATCTCTATTCTTTTTGCGTTTTCAACTATATAAATGAGTTAAAGCGACAAGAACACTGATTCGAACGATGGAATGATTATAAATCATCAAATATCATTAATCATCATCAAATCATCTTAAATCATCAAATCCATCTTGGTTTTCATAATCTCCATTTTCTTTCATCTTTTCAATTCCATAAATAAGTTACAACGACTAGAACATAGACACAAATCCAGGATTTCAAGAAAAAGAGTGAAGTCTTATATTAAAAAAAGTTCGAGAAAAATCGATACTCAGGTCACTATGTAAACCTCTCTCGGTAACCCGTAGGTTTTATTGCGCCCTATAAAATTCCGATCTCTGACCCTTCCCTCGACTCCAGGACACCGATCACTGAAATGTCACCTCCCAAATTTATTCACTTCGAGGATTGAGCGCTCCATAAAAACAGCAACTCTTCTACAAATGCTTTTAGCGTCCTACATTATGGGGGGCTGCACTAAAATGCACCAACAGCAATGTGTGAGCTGATCTCACAGATTATTGAGAATATAGCAAAGAGTTTTATTTGGTTTAGCTGACTATACGGGATTTTAACCCACGTCGTTGTGTAAACATTGCTGGACATAAAACTGTAAACCTTCTCTTGTGTTTCATCCTTTGGACAACGAGATGTTCAGAAAGACTTATTTGAGATTAAACGTATAAAAAGAAGGTTCAGTCAAAAAATAATTGGGTGGGGACAAGGTAGATCATGGGTGTAACATTTCTGAAAAAAAGATTGCTATTTCTCGTATATATTTGGGAAAAAATATTTGTTTTATAGCTAAAAAATTGCTGTTACTTTCGAACACCAAAGGCTTCGCCATAAATCATACAGCAGGGATGTAGCAGATTTAGCTTTCAAGACGGGTAACATTCTACATTGTACCTGCGGATTGAACGCTCTTCTGATCATGGTATCAAGGAGAGTTCAGAACTTCCTTCTTACTTTAGATCAACCAAAGTGCTTTTATGATATCTTGCCTCATATTTATTGTGTCTTTCTCCAACACAGAAGCATATGTTTGACATTACTTGACCCATTGGTTAAGAACCCCAACAGTCCATCAAGATTATTTGCAGATTTTGTGTTCTTAAAATACTTAAAGCCCAATTTATGGCTAGTGGTTAGATTAGGAACCATCTTTCATGGGGACTTTGGTTTGAATAAAAATAAAAGTATCTTCCTAAATATGTTTCTGTCTCACATTTGTGTGAGAAAAATATTCCTGTAGCCATCCTATTAAAAGCAAAACATGCGTGTCCGTCTAACCATTTACAGGCAATATTTTCTTAGTATCAGATTCAAAAGTTCTGCTTATTTAAAGATAATTGTAAGACAGATTGCGTTTCTAACTATCGATTATTAATCAATGGACCTTCTATAATAATGCAAAGCGTTAAATACATGCCTTTACTGACAGAACGACATCGCTTGCAGCTACCTCAGGGCACGTGAGCGTATCGGTTGGTCCCCTAGATGAATGGAAAACCGTGGCCTGGTCCGATGAGTCACGATTTCAGTTGGTAAGAGCTGATGGTAGGGTTCGAGTGTGGCGCAGACTCCCGAAAGCCATGGACCCAAACTGTCAGCAAGGCACTGTTCAAGCTGGTGGTGGCTCCGTAATGGTGTGGGCTGTTTTTTCATGGCATGGACTTGGTCCTCTGGTGCGTGGACCGAACATTGACTGGAAATGCTTATGTTCAGCTACTTGAGATCACTTGCAGCTATTCATGGACTTCATGTACCCAAACAACGATGGGATTTTTATGGATGACAATGCGCCATGTCACCGGGCCACAACTGTTCGCGATTGGTTTGAAGAACATTCTGGACAATTCCAAAGAGTGATCTGGCCACCTAGATCGCCCGACATGAATCCCATCGAGCATTTATGGGACATCATCGAGAGGTCTGTTCGTGCCCAAAAAATCCTGCACCATCAACGCTTTCACAATTATGGACGTCTATCGAGACAGCATGGCTCAATATTCCTGCAGAAGACTTCCAACGACTTGTTGAGTCCATGCCACGTCGAGTTGCTGCACTTCGCCGGGCGAAAGGAGGGCCGACACGATATTAAGAGGTATCCCATGACTTTTGTCACTTCAGTGTATAAATGAAATTGTTCATTATGAGCTGTTAGCTAAAATTAAACAATAGTGAAGTTGAATTTGACAACGAAAAACAGACAGAACTTTCATAATAACTCCACCCTAACATACCAACCTCCAATCCTATTGAAATTTTAACCGGCAAATAAATTCGCAACTTGGCCATATTATAAAATTTTTTTATTGTATCATGTAAAGCTAATTGCAGCGACATATTGAATTATTTTCATTATTTTTAAATCTAAAATAACTATAATATATTTACAAATAAAAAGAATATCAACATTAAATACCTGAAATTGAAAGATTCCACACATTAATTTATGGTCTAAATAATAAATATTAGACTATAAATAATAATAGATTATAAATTATTAACATTCCTTTATTTATATATATATATATATATATATATATATAGATAGATAATATATTTATAAATAAAAGCAATGTCAATATGAAATATCTGAAATTGTAAGATACCACGATAATTCATTGTAACTAATAGTCTTTTCATGTAGATATGTAAAATTTTTACATGGATTATCACATAGTTTCTATTTCTAAAAATGCTGATGTCAAAAATGTGGTTTTAATTTACTTTAGCGTAAATATATTTTACAAATAAAATACTTTTTACTAAATTCTCTCGAAAGTTAAACACTTTTTCTAGACACTTAAAAAAATTTCATTGCATACATTATTTTTATATTTTAACACATTTAAATAAAACCGTCTCTTTCCAGTTCAGCGATAAACTAATTTACAAAACCATCGTCTTATATTAGACTCACAGAATGAGCAACAGCATGACTAAGATAATAGAGAGTTTTTGCATACCGTACGTTAGTTACCGTAGGACGTCCCCCTAGCGCGCATGCTCAGTTTCCTATGAGCATGCGCGCTAGGGGAGAAAGCTAACGGACGTCCTACGGTAACTAACGTACGGTATGTAAACTCTCTAATAAGCGATTTAAACCACTAAAGCTTCTATTCCGCTAATGAAAACTTTCACTGCAAAACTGCGAACTCTTTCCACCGTAAAATTAGTCAGCCTATATAAAGTGTTGCCCGGAAAGAAGAGAAAATAATTGAGGTGGAAAGCACTTTGCACCATCGGCTCCCAAGTCAGGTAATGTAGAAGTGAAAAGTGTATTTTCTTAAATATTCAGAAAATTTCTTCTTTTGTTATTTCTTGGACAAATTGTTCTTTTAATTATTTTGAGATTTGTGATTGAATGTATGTTATACATTTTTTTTACATATGTAATACATACATAGTATAAATGTGGTAAATTTTTCTATGTTAAATTTTTTTGTACTCATCAAAAACGAATGTTAAGAAAAGTCGTTGTTTTCGAATGCCGGACACTTTTTTTGACGGATTTTAAATCATTATTAGAACGATGAATATATAGTAGGTTCAGCGTTATCAGGCATTATTAAGTTATCCGTTAACTAAATCCATATTTCACGTTTTGAACAGACATAACCAAATTGAGCATCTAAAGGTTCAAAGCTTCTTTTTTTTCTTTCTAGATTGCAACGGAAGACTGCACACAAAACAAAATATAGCGGGTATTTAGAAAATCATCTTAAAAGATAGTTTGTTTAAGGTCTTTTTGTATTGCATGAAACTCCTCACACAACTCTTGTACCCTCCTACTCCTTGGAACCCTTCACTTGAATCTGCACATTCCTTTTCACATTCTCCTCTCCTATTATTCGATCCAAAGCCTAATGGGCGAAAAAAAATGTGCAAAGTCCGAAGTCTAACGCAAGTATCAACCCGTCTTTGAAAGGAGGATTTATCAACACTGAGTTCAAGCATAACCTCGTTGTAAAAGAAATGCTTGGGAGATCCTTACTATTGTGTGCGGATCTGTAATCATGTTCTATAGGTACAGATCTTTGATAATACTGAATCGGCTACATCTACGACATTTCTAACCTAAAATGTTTTCAGGTAGAAGTGACAAACGTCAATAATGACTCTAATTATAACTTTATTAGAATCGAATTTATAAAATAGTCAAAAATTCAATGGCTAATTGAATAATAATTTTAATAGATAAATAATTATAATTAAAAAAAAATAATTATTACAAATATTTTTAAATCAGAAAGAATGCTAAAATAAATTTATTGTACATTTATTTAGTAATTTTTCTTATCCTTCTTGGTAGACAGCAACATCTACACATCTAGACCAAGCCCATGAATCCGTGTTCTTATGGAAGAAGGGAAGGAAGGGGGCAGTTCAGTTGAGATGGAACACCCATAGGTAAGAAGTCTTAATTGGGTCCGTGTCGCTGAAGAAGAAAGGCAGTGTCTTCAAGGAAGACTTTTAGAGACGGTTACTCCACATTTGCGTATCGTATGGGAGAAAACCCGAAAATTTCCACCAGGAAGTCTGATTAACGATGCAAGACGTCAAACGCACATCATAATTCTTAAAACAGTGTCTACGACAAAGACTAAACTACAGTCCTCATCCTTTATACATTACATTATAATCATAAATGCTCATAAATGAAAACATAATTGCTCATAAATAAACTCATAATTGCTCATAAATAAACTCATAATAATTGCTCATAAACATAAAAATGCTCATAAATAAACAATGCTCATAAATGAAAACCATTGAGATTTAACCGTCGATTTTTTTAAATGAATACCTTCACCATGTTAACCATTTCAACCAATAAACAATTCATTGCTTTAGTTTCATGACCCATGTTTAGAACCGTATATGTATATTTAAAGGAAAATATTATCTTTTCTAAAACGTTTTATTCTTTTCAAAAAGAAATAAACATGAAAATACCACACGTAAACAACCCATTTTAACACGGAAAGTAACACTTAAGCATTGTTTATTTTTCTGTTTTACGTGCTAGCGGACGCGCCGAAATTGATGAAGGATATGCTAAGAAGGGAGTGATCGATTTCAGAACAAAAAAACAGGAAGAATGTTAAGTGTGAAATGCTTAAAAGTATGGAACCAAAAGAAAATTCCTATCGAATGCCAATGGCGGACTTCGAAGAGTGGAAAACTACGAAATTGGAAATATGCGCAACCGTAAAGAAAATAGGAAATTGGTTTTAAAAAAAAATTGGTGAATAAAATGATGCTCATGCTCAAACAAAGAGATGCAGAGTTTTCCAAAAATTAATATTGAGTCATAACAAAATGATGTAAAAAAATAGGAAAGATAGGTCAACATTTCTTTGCTTACTTTAAACGAAACTAAAAAAAAATTGATACCCGAACGTGGCTCAGTGGCAACGCGAGCCGCTGGTGAGCATTAGGGGGGATATTCAATCCGCTGTCGGTTTTGTGGTAAATACAAATTCAAAAAACGAGGAGACTCGATGAAGTTTGTGATGTTCAGCCGTGAGTCTCTGCAATTGTATGAGAAAGGGACCTACGGCTTAAAGTGCATTTCGATACACTACAAACATCCATGGCACCGCCGGGACTCAAATCCGAAACTTGTGGCACAGAGCACCAGAGCCGTAGGCACTCAGCCATTCTGGCCCCCGTTAGTCGGACTAACTGGTGGGAGTTTTCCTGTTTTTCTCCTATGCGATACGCAAATTCGGAGTAGTTTCCCCAATTGGTCCTCCCGGAAAACTTTGCTCTCCTACTTCAGCGACACTGAGCCAAGTCAGACTTCTACCTACGGGAGCTCCATCATAACAGAAGCTGCCGCTCCCTTTCCCTCCTTCCATGAGACCACACGAATTATTTGACTTGGCCTGACTGTCTCCAAGCTTTATCAAAATCGTCATCGAATTTACTGGTTTTTGAAAGTAAGAAATTCAATGCTTACCACCCATGGTTTCGAACTTGTGTCCTTCTGCATTCTATTACTTCTCCCCGAATTGAGCAATTCTTTACTTTATGCCTACGTTTTCAATTCAATATTACAAACTTGCAAAACTGAAAGCAGCGAAAGTTCAAAAAATCTTTTTCTCTCACGTCGGATTTATTTTAAAAAAAAGATCTTTTTTATAGCGAGATGATTCATCATTTTATAGACATTAAATATTAGCATTGAGAAGCAAATTTATCAAAAAGTTATCGTTTCTTACTCAGCGATAAATCCTCGTTTCCGCTGACGGATACGGTATTTCTCTAAAAAATAACGAGCGCTTTTTGGCCCGACGGATCAAATAATATCTTTAAATATAGCCTATAGACCTATTGGTTTTTCCGCGGAAAATGTGTAATATGTATTTCAGCTGGGACTTTCCTTAAATTATAGAACTATTTTAGGAAAACCCTCTTTTGTGGCTCTGTCATGAAAATGTGGTGCCCAAAAGTCGATTTCAAAAAGTATTAGACATCATAACTTGCTGAAAGTTTTGGGACTTGTTATTTTAAAGTTGGACCTTTTTGAAAATTGATTTTAAGTTTGTTTCTTTATGATCGATTATGAAAATAATTTTTTATTTATATATTATAACACAGTATCAATATAGTATCGAATATTTTTCACCATTTTTGTATCACACAAAATAAAGTGTAATTTCAAGTAGTACCATAGTTTTAAAAATAAGCTGTTTTAGTATATTAAAGTTCTTAAACATGCTCCATTTTATTTATAGTTTTGAGTATTTATTTATATTGTATATTGTATTTTGAAATATTTATATATCAATTAAGTTATATATCTTTTTCTTCTTTCATTGACAGAATAGTCCATAGTCGGCCAAGGCCATCCCGCCCGCTTTGGCAGAGATTTCATGATAGGAGATGTACATTTTTTTTTGGGGTTGTAGGGGTGACAGCTCTACGCCCAACAGTCATATACCGGGACCTAACAGAAAAGTAACACTTTGAAAGTTCGTAGAGGCTGACACATAGATGGGCTACAGTATTAAACCATATGATTTTTAGTCAGCCCAACCTTCAAAAGTATGTGTGTATAATTTTTGACAGCTGTTGCACTATTAGCATGTGAGTTATAGCATTTTTTAGTGAAGTTATAGCATTTTTAGTGTTCACTACGTGCAGTCCCTTCCTGGCTGACTGTCGATTGGACTCCGGCGTGAAAAGATGGAGTATTCATCCATGTTTCATCCATTGTCACATATCGACGCAAAATTTCGTGTTTATTACGATTGAAAGCTCCAAACACTGCTTAGAATAATCAATTTGTTGTTGTTTTTGGTCGATTGTGAGCTCTGCACGGTACCCACTCCCCTTTGAACAGAATTTCGCATATCCAAATATTCATACACGATATGACCAACACGTTCCTTTGATATCTTTGGGATCTCAGTTATCTCAATCAACCTCACTTTACTGTTATCAGAAATTATTTTGTGGACTTTTTTGATGTTTTCGTCAGTAACAGCCTTTTTGGGGCGTCCACTGCGTGCATCGTCCTCGGTGCTCATTTCCCTCGTTTAAATTTAGCAACCACTCTACGGTTGATTTTCCTGGCGCAAAGTCCAAATAATGTTTATCAAGCCAAGCTCTTCGGTTCAATAGTATTTTTTTTTTCCGAAAAGCAATTCTTTAATTAACACACGAAATTCCTTTTTATCCATTTTTCAAACTAACAAAAAGTTGCTTCACTAAAAATGCTATAACTCATATACTAATAGTGCAACAGCTGTCAAATTTATACACGTGTCTTTTGGATGGTTAGGGCTAATTGAAAATCATATGGTTTTAATACTAGTAGCGCCATTTATGTGTCACCCTATGAACATGTCAGCCCAACTGTTAAGGTTTAAATGAACTCTGAAGCATCTATGATACCGCGGGGACACGAACTCGAAAACCTGTTGCTCCGTGACAGAGATGTACATCACTCAGCCATCAGGCTCTACATATATGCATACTATTGTGTATATATATATTCAATTTGAGTCAGCTCTACGCCAATCAAACGCTCTACAATCATATTAGACAGAGGGTCTGATGACTGAGCAACTAGTTCTCTTGCGCTCAGTACCACAGGTTTCAAGTTCGAATCCCTGCGGATGTTTGTAATGGTTCGAAATCCACTTTAAGCCGTAGTTCCCGGTCTCATATGACAGAAGAGCGTCACGGAGCCCATCAGACTTCTCAACCACATCATTCCCAAACTGTAAAGGACAACTCAGCTCTAGGAACAGTGATGTGGTGTAGTAGTAGTCATATTAGACAGAGACTTACGGTTTTAATGGATTCCAACTCACTAGAACCATCCATGGCATCACCGGGATTCGGACCAAAAAACATGTGGGGTCTAACATCAAAGCGCTAGTCACTCGGCCGTCAAACTCTAACTATATAATTATATATCTACATACATATAAATATAAACATATGTTCTTTAGCATAAGTTTAAACTATGACACTTAGAATTAGGTTTTTATAGATGAATTTAAAAATTTCAAACTCGAAACCAAAAATTACGAAAAGCTATTCATTAATTATTTTTGAATCAAATAAAAATATCTTAATTTTTATTACAATCAGAGGACGACAACCTTAAAAACTAACTGGCCCACTATTATTTAATTTGTAAAAAAACTAAAAGTAGAAAATTTGCAGAATTTGTTTTTCAATTTATTTTACCACT
Source organism: Caerostris darwini (assembly GCA_021605075.1). Lineage (NCBI taxonomy): Eukaryota > Metazoa > Arthropoda > Arachnida > Araneae > Araneidae > Caerostris > Caerostris darwini. The sequence goes on from BPLQ01012788.1 coordinate 92,446, forward strand.
AATGCTTTCATTTGTATATTATAACACAGTATCAATAAAGTATCGAATATTTTTACAATAGTTTTCAAAGCAAACTGTTTTACTATATTAAAAAAAGTTGATGTGCTTAATATGATCCACTTTATTATAGTTTAGAATGGTATATAAGCGAAATATTTTTATGTCAGTTAGGTTATATATCTATATACATATAAATATAAACATGTATGTGTGTTTTAGAATAAGTTAAAAATTATGGTGCTTATAATTCAGTTTTATAGATGAATTTATTATTTCACTCCAAAAATTCAAAATTACGAAAAAGTATTTATTAATTATTTTTTAATCAAATAAATAATTTTTTATTGCCATCATATCGACTACCTTAAAAACTGACTGGCGCCAAGTTGTAAAAAAAAAAATAAAATAGAAAATTTACAAAATTTGCTTTCAATTTATTTTTCAAAATAACATTATTACATTAAAAAAAACAAATAGTTTAAAGGTGAAAAACAAATTTTGGAAAATTTTCAGATAAGAACAACTGCTTTATTTGAACTCATTTATGTTATTTAAAAGCAAAATTATTTAAAATTATAAACATTTAATTTTACAGAAATATTTTCTTTAATTAAAAATTTTTTTTGCGAGAAATTAAATTTTATAACAAATAATTAGTGAAATTTATAAATTCATAATAAATTATGTTTTAATAAATTTTATTAGTTATAAATTTAATAAAATGGACTATTGTAAATTTGTTAATTATTTTAAGAATAAATTTTAATTAATTTTAAAAATTAATTAAAAATTTTAAAAAAATTCCAAATTAAAAATGTTTTATTTTTTGTAGCCTGGCAACACCTGGAAACATATCATTAGTATATTTATATATAAATAAATTAAAAATATTTTTATATAAATATACTATATATATATAAACAGTTCAAGATTTTTTAAAAACTTTTAAATCATGAAATATTCTTTATAAATTTATATCGCAGTCATGTATTTATATATTATTAAAGTAATATAGATTATCATTATTGATAAATAATTTTCTATATATTTGATATAGTAAATAATTTTATATGCAAATGTAAATGCAAAAACTATATATTTATCATTTCTTTTAAACGTAATGTGAATCACTGTATCATTTCTGTTCAGACAGATGTGTTGATACTTTGGTGTCATGCTTCTATCTAAGTTTGACAAGACTCCTTTGAGCCGGAATCTTGTTTCATCACGGAAATAAAAGTACATGCAGCTGACATGAGGGGCACATTAATAATCGAATATTTCTTCACCCTTCTGCGTAAGTGATGGACGGCAGCACTTTCTGACTGTGTCAACAAATACATTGAATGTCTACAAGAACTGGTGACAGATATTTTGCCAATATTTTAAAAATAAACTTAAAAGTTTGATGAAAGACAGAATTAATTCTATCAATCTACAAGCAAAACAAATCTGTTTTCTTCTTCAGCCGATCCGTGATGTTTGTTCAAATAACTTTTTTCTTCTTCTTAAATATGGATTTTGAGGAAATGTCCGAAAGCATTTTTGTTCTAATGCCAAACACTTAGATAGTTGTCTTTGATACCTTAAGCGCAAGAGCTTCCCTGTCGTTACTCACTTAGCACTACCCAGGAGGTGCGTGTAGCTTGAAGATCGGCTACGGACGCGGATTAATAATACCTCCGGTAACGCTCTACGATCCCGTTTGACCGGCACTTACTGTTTAAAGTGGATTCCGAACCATTACAAACATCCATGGTATAGCCGGGATTCTAACTCTAGCAACCAAGCCAATTCTGCCCACTTTTAATTGTTGATAAAATAACTGTAACTATGATTATTATCCATTATGCCAATAAAATCCCGAAAAATCTGTAGGCGAAAGGTTGCACCAAATTATTCTAAGGAGGAACAAGATTGCAAATCTTGCAGGAAAAATTACAGACCCTCTTAGGAATTCCAATCCTCCCTT
>BPLQ01012789.1:0-18405 GCA_021605075.1 Caerostris darwini
ATTGCTTTGAAGGGCGCAAAATTGTTTGGTATACTGGTTAAAATAAAATGTACATGTGAATTCATTTTACGTGGGTAATCTTTCGAAATATGTAATATTTCAAATAATTAAAATGCAAGTTTGAGGGTTAATACCGTGTGGTTTTGTTAAAGGATAAAGTGTTAATGTAGGTATTGTTACAGGTTATTTTGACATTCATAGGTAGATGAAAAAAATAATGGAACCAGTGGAATGTCCATAATTTGAAATTTTGCATTCTCGTGTTTCAACATTTTAAATTATTTTGATGAAAACAATACATCCAAGTAGATAGATTCCTCGATTAACTTAATATTTTAAATAATATTTCTATTTAATATTCAAATATACAGATTCGCGACAGACTCATGTACCGACGAATTAATCATTTATCATTTTATTCCATTTGACCATAGATTTGTGGTTTAACGTATTGAAGTCGTGCATATATGATGAAAAATTAAAAAATGCGCATTTAACATAATTGTAAAAAATTTTTTTAAGCATTCATTGAACGCCTCAGGTATAAAACATTGAACTAATTATTATTTAAACATGATGAAATGCAATATAAATGAAAATAGGATTATTTTATAATTAATATTTAATCATTGTCCATGCAAAATAGTAAGAAATGTTTTAAGGTTTGAAATATTCAAGAAAAAAGTGAAATGCTTTATTTCATTAAAACATAATTTAAACGAAATTGATCTCAATTTAAAAAAATAATAATTCATTTCCATTAATTCATTCGATTAATCTTTGAGTCATAAAAATTTTGGTGCACGGGGTTTAATGAGGCCCATGAAGATAGGGCATTATTCATTGTTTAACTACATAGTATATTACTTGGGGAGTAATCTTAAACTTTCCATTTGACATGCACAGGGTTAATTTCAGATTTCGATCTTGTATATTTATACAGAGATAATTCGCAGGATATTCCATAGCGAAAAAATTTTGCAAACTTATTGTCCGAAACCTTGGTATCCTTTTGTTATATCTTATATTTTTCTTTATAATTTTGTTTGATTCGTTGACTACGTGGATGGCAAAAATATTTTTCGATATCCATTTGAATTCCTTTTTTGCATTGCCTTCAAGAAATGAATGAATTATTCCTTTTAGGCATGAAACCAAGAACAAAAACACAGTCCTAGCAGCTCGTGCTTCCATTGAGAAATAATTTTAACTTCATTTTGACAAAATTGCATACCAATTCCATTAGATATTTAAAACAACCATCACCGTAAAAATTTGAATAAAAACCATGGTAAGCCGTTTTGGAAATTTATTAGAATTTTCGCAATGGAGCAGGTAGTTTCGGGAACGGCGCAAAATGCATCAAAAATAGTGTAAAACAAGTCAGTTATTTTCTTCTTTCTCTTTGAAGACACAAATTGCAAGATTTGCTTTCCAATTACAATCTGTTAAATCTTGTATTAACATCTATAAAATTTCACTCATTCTATAGATTTAACTCATCTTTATTCTAGCATAACATGTGCCCAAAAAGTAAGACCACCTTTTTGTTTTCAAAAACTCATTATTTATTCTTCCAAATTTATTTCATCAACGCGAAATCATCTGGTTTTATTTGCGTAATGTGAATTTTTTAGTCATCGTGGCAGGGATGGCAAAATAGAGCATTAAATTTCGTTGATTCTGCAAATATTTTGACTCAAGTGATGCAGGGTGATGGCATAGTTCACGGTCCTGTTTGATCTTGATATTAATCACTTGGGTACCGATTCCGTTATGGTTTTAACTCTTTATTCCATTGTGTTTATAAAAAAGTTGAGCATTATACATAAAACAACATTTGGTATTTTAAAAAATATATGTTAAAACTAGATGGGTTTTCAAAAATGGTAAGTCCAGCTTGGTGCATTAAATAATTAAAATATATTTGTTATACCACATAAGTTTTGGAGAATCAGAAGTCGATAGATCATATGGGACAGGATACAAAAGTGGGGGTTAGACATTCCATGGGATGAAGTGGGCCGACATGAAGTCACCTTTATACCAAACTAGAAAAAGAAAAATCTTTTCAATAATATGCGAATCCGAATGCAGGACTACATATTCTCTTTATATAAGATATATATTGCCAAACACAAGATCCATTTAAAAATTTTATAAGCAAAGCAATAAGTATATATATATATATATATATATATAATATCACATAATTACAGTTTCCGCAGCGTGTGGCTTACATATTACACAAATCCGATTATTTCGCAATTTCTTTTGCACCGAGATCTCAGTTTATATTTGGCAGAAAAATCCTTTGGAGTCGCACATGATGCAATCTACCTCAATTTACAGTTTCCGCATGTGGCTTATTTATTACACAAATCCAATTATTTAATTTCTTTGCACCAGAGAAATCTCAATTATATTTTGGCGAAAAATCCTATGGAGTCGCCGCACATGATGCAATCAATCTCCTCTCTGCACTAGGCACAGTTTCCGCATGTGGCTTATTTATTACGCAAATCCGATTATTTAATTTCTTTGTACCAGAAAAAAAATCTCCCCAGTTATATTTGCAGAAAAATCCTTTGGAGTCGCACATGATGTCACGAGGTAAGGTAATTGAGCTAAGTTGATAGAGTTTATTGCTACCGAAAGGGCTCCATCTCTAGTCAGAAAAGACATAAAAGCAATCAATAATAAAAGGAAATTTCCCAGAAATGTTTTATTTTAATGTAAAATGTTATATAAATATTAATTAATGAAAAATAAAAATGCAGTATAATTAAAAAAAATGCATACCTGCGAGAAATAAATTTCCCCTACACAAGAAAATTTATATTAAATTTGGCTGGTCTTTACTAATTACATGATCAAACTCAGATTTCATCAATATCCCAAAGAAGCCGAGTTTTCTGTATCATCACTGAAAACTTTAACTGAAGCATATTCATGAAATCCTTTTAGAGAAGGAATAATAGTTGCTTTTTGAATTTAATATTTCTCATCAACCAGTTGGCTTTAATAGTTTGCTTTAAAGTGATTTGTAAGGCTTAAATTACTGAAACTGGGAATTGGCGTGAGCCTAAAAGATGCGGACAGTAATAATGAGTGGAAGTTGAAAGTTGTGGTATATATGGGGAATTATGTTATTTTGGCTCATTGAAAAGTGTCTAATAATCAAGGGGAAAAATTTATGGAGGCATATACAAAATTTAATATGTGTAAAGTGTTTTTTTAGGCCTGATGGGCGAGTGACTAGCGCTTTGTGCCAAAGGTTTCGGAGTTGAGTCCCGGCGGTGCCCTGGATGTTTGTCGCAGTTCGAAATCCGTGTAGGTCCCGGTCTAATATGATTGTAGAGCGTTGGGTGTAGGACTGACAACCCTACCTACATTACTGTCTATATGTCTGCCAGCAGGCAGATGGCCTTGGCCCACCATGAATTGTTGTGCCACTGATGATGATGATGATGATGAAAGTGATGATAATGGTCTCTATATTAGATGTTAGTCCACTAGATTCCAGGATATTTTGCACTATCCTCCCAAGTTAAGATTAATCATTAATTTCAATATTCGGCTTTTTTTAATTTTTTTTCCTTTAGAAAATAGAATTGCCTCAGTTTTATCAATGTTTCCTAGTAATCGAATCGGTTATTTAGGATTTTAAATGGGTTTGTAAGAGTGGTAGCAAGAAATTTTCGGATTTTAATTTTCGCAAAGGATTCTCGCGTCATTCTCGTTAATTACACTAAGAATTTTGGGGTTAGTGAGGATATCAATAATCTAAAGAAAGTAAAAAAAGAGGCGAGATTTCACTTCCTTAATGGGCACCAGCAACATATTTTTAATTATTAAACTTTAAACAAGCGTTTTATTAATTTGGACAATGATTTTGCAATACGAAAGATAAGAATTAATGATCATAATAAATGCCGGGGGAAGGTTTTAAATATTTAAAAATCAAACCACTTATCTAAAAACAATCAAAACCTTTTTGAATGTCTGGTTAAACAGCACCCGAACGTCGCCCATTCTGAAATTTTGTAGTGATGTACTAAGTAATTAGTGCGCACTTGAAAAATTTCACCTCAATCCAAATTGCTCTAGATTTAAAATATAGTTATCAGAAAATTTATATAATTTAGGATAAATAACGGTTTCAATAATTTTAGATAATGAAGAAAAAAGAAAAATAGGCCGCAAATTTTCATTTAATTAGTTAAATTAAATTAATTATTTTATTTTAATTTTCGGCTTCTTTTTGAGGTTTCAGAATAGAAATATCCTCTGCAGTTTTACAAGAAATAGAAAAATGTTAGTAATCTAGAATTTCATTAATAAGACAAATTAATTGGCTTGAAATTAAATGCCATTTTGTTCATAATTTCATCAAATTAAAGCGCTATTTTAATAGAAGAGTTACGAATAATGTTTGCAATATCAAGGGCTCAACAGGTTTCTGATATTATTAATACGCTTTTATTAATTTCACCTGTATGTGTGTTTGTTTGTAACTGACTCTTTGGGCTCGATTTTGCCCTACTTTAAGCGATCAGATTTAATTTAAACGTTGTAGACTTATCAAGGACCGACGACAATAAAATATTTTGATAAGTTTATTATCTCATTATGATTAGGATCGCCAGGATCAGTGATTTTATTTTAACTTATGAAGAGCAATTTAACCCATGCAGAATTAAAGTGCCTAAGACATTCAAACCTACGTGGGATAGCGGCACAACAGATCACGTGCCTGACTACGGGTCAGGAACTGTTCGAATCCTGGCTGGCTCGACATATCCACATTTTACTCACAATTAAATTATTGTAAGAACTATAGTTCCAGTCCTCCATACCGGGATCTCATTTAAATATTATAGTTTAAAAACACGCTTTTAGAGTTAATCAAACTAATAAGTAAAAAATAATTGTTAACATAAGAATAAAATGACTGACGAGAAAATGATAATGTCACTGTTCTAAAAGCGTGGGGTGCTTTGTATGACATTTTTAAACTAACTTTACATTTCGGAATGAAACTAGTGAAAATTATAACGATTGATATCGAGCACCCCACGCCTTTTAGAACAGTGACATTCATTTTCTCGTCAGTCATTTTATTCTTATGTTAACAATTATTTTTTACTTTTTAGTTTGATTAACTCTAAAAGCGTGTTTTTTAGTTTTTTTAAACTATAATTTATTTTTTAGACTAATAGTAAAAATTGGAAGAGAAACGGAGTTAATCAGTTTTGCAAGACTATAATTCGAGTTAATTTCCGTCAAAGTTTAATTTCATATGGAAAATGAAAGTTCTTAAGCTATTGGAAAATAAAGAGCGGTTGAGATTTCAAATAAAGATATCACAGTTTCTTTAAACAAGATGAAAATTTACATAAGTTTTGGTGAAGAAACCTTTGCTACAAAAATGCATAGATATAAAGTGTTTATCATTATGCATAAAGAATTTTCTGGAGAAATTAGATTATTTTTCTTTTTGGGCCACATTAAGAATATTTTTCGCAAAACTTCCGATTGAACATGTTGCAATATATTCTGTAATCTGTGTGATATCTTTTACGCATAAAAAGTCTATCCCTGACCTCAAATTGTGGACTGATTATGGCAACAGTTGGGGACTTTACAATACGAAAAAATCAAGCACAAACACACACATAAAACCTTAATTATTTCCAAGTTTGCTAATTATTAAAAGTTAAAATCCCGCTTGGATGGCATTTTTTTGCCGTAAGACTCTGCCCTTTCTGAATCTGTTCGAATTGACCTCTGCTCAAATTTCTCACGCTTTGGGTGACGCGCCTGACACAATAGTCCTATTCAGAAAAGGGGAAAAGTGACCCTCCCTAACGAGAAAATTATACGTTTCGAAAAAAATAACAGACAGACAATATAATACGTTTTGAATACATTCAGTTGATTTTGAAGGTACTTCGCCCTTTTCTAAATTAAAACGTTACTTTAAAGAGTTGTAACAGCGTGCTGGAGGGATTTTTTTTTTATGTAACTATAGCTTTGCTCTCAGCTCAACAAAACATGGGTCAGTTTTCTAGTATGTCTTTGATTTATAGTACTGTCATCTTGGTCTTTGTTTGAATAACTGAGGCATAAGGTAAATCTGGAATTTTTCAACCAATCCTTCCCTGAAATGTGTAAACTTACCCCAGAATAGGACTCCAGTCACTTGCTTTGTGTGGGGTATATTTGGTTCAGAAAGAGTTGATATTTGTAATGCCACCCAACAGAGTTACGTGTTAAAAAACTTTTCCTGAAATGATATTCCGACATTTTTCTTATTTTTTTTTTTTACTTGAAAATAAAAATTTTACTGCAAATTTTGCAAATTTTTCTGAGAGTAAACAACTTCAAACATAGGTAAATTTACCGGCATTTTACGATGTGTTAACCCATTTAGAATTAAATCCACTTTCTCATGAAAGAGATGAATAAAATTGAAAATTATTCAGTAACTATAAAGTAAAATTACGGGAACAAAGTGAAGATACAAAAGAAATATTTATTTTTACAAGAGTTACAAAAATGTTGCGAAATGTAGTGTCAGTTCAAAATTATTACATTTCCGTTATATGAAATTTTTTTAAAGCATTTACCATGTAAAGGCACACTGCCTTTTCTACATGCAGTTATTATATCAAGTCAAAGAAAATTCAGTGGCTAGGACACACAGGCAGAATGGACAATAGAAGAGGAACAAAGAGGGGAAATGTCAAGACCAAAAAAAAAAAGTGGGAGGGGGGCAAATAAGAGATGGATTACTGAAAAGGAAAATGATCTGGAGAACTTAAAAATCACAAATTGGAAAACCAAAGTTCAAGACAAACGACTTATGAGTCATATTGTTAGGGAGACCACAGTCCAACATAGACTGCAGTGTTGAGGAGTTAGTTAGTTTGCGCAATATTAAATTGCAATTCATCCCTTTAAATAATCGATCTTCGGTCGTGTGCTTTCAAACTTTCGCTTCACTGTAAAGAAATATATAGTGTCTCAAAATCAACGCAAGATTCGTTAAAATTAAGCTTATATTTCAAGATTTTTTATCCCGTCGAAGCGCTTTATTTGATGCTTTTCGTTGAATTCTGAGTGGGGATATACATTTTTGGATGGCCAGAGGGCCGAGTGACTAGCGCTCTGATGTTCGATGCCACAGGTTTCTGTTCGAGTCCCGGCTTCAAGACATGGATATTTGTAGTAATTCAGAACGCACTTTAAACCGTAGGTATTGGTTTAATATGGTTGGAGAGCGTTGGGCATAGGGCTGACAATCCTACCAAGTTAAAAAAAGACAGCATCTCTTTTCTTGCCAGTAGGCAGACGGTCTTCACCCACTGTGGGACTGTTGCGTCCATGATTGATGATATACGCTTTTCAGTTTCAAAAGAAACAAATTTTAAAAATTTATTAAAAATAAAATCATTTCTTAAGCGAATTTTGGGGTACTCTTTATAAGATGGAAATAATAGCAATAAATAAATAAAAAATAAAAAAATTAATCCATCATCATCATCAGGGGCGCAACCGCCTAATGGTGGGCTATGGTCGTCTACCTAGTGGCGAATTTTGAAACAGGAGATGTTTTCTTTTTACGGGGTTCGGTTGTCAGCCCTACGTCCAACGCTCTGCAGTCATTTAAGACCGATACCTACGGTTTAAAGTGGATTCCGAATCACTACAAACATCCATGGCATCGCCGGGATTCGAACACGAAACATGTGACGCCAGAGCCCTAGTTACGCGGCCATCAGGCCTCGAAAATTAATCCATCTCAACAAAATTGTTTGTGTATTTGATATTAAAGCTGTTTTGTGCTGGATGTTATGGACAAGTGTGATCGAGTTTTTGTTCGGAGATTGGAATGATTCCCTATCGCATACAAAAAAATTTAGGGAGTATTTCTTAATAACAAATATGAATTTTCAGATTCGTCAAAAATAGCTATATTTGATTAAGATGCAGAAGTAAAAAAAACGTATACTAGTTTTATGGATGTGAGAAAAAAAGAAGTAAAACATTTTTCTGTGTTTACTATTGATTTGATGTTTTAATATTAAAATATTTAAATGATCACTTTTTTTAATGCCCTTACCATGTAATTGTAGGTTTTTGCTATCATATCAGTTATATTTACAGTCTGGAAAATTTATTGGGAATTATAACTGTAAAATATTATAAAGATAATATTTTATTGAAAGTATGCATCATTTTTATACCATGAATTATTTAAAAAAAATTTGTTGTATCATTTCCCCCTCCCCGCTCCCATTTTTTTTCCTCAAAGAAATTACCAAGACTATAATTTTGATGAGAATTGAGAAATTCAACAACAGATCCAGAACATAGTAATTATTGAAAATGCTTCTTTCAAATTGAACTGTTTTCAGAAATATATTTAAATATATTCATTATATATTATATAAATATATTTAAATATATTATATAATATTTTTAAATATTATTTTTTTGTTACTTAAATTTAAAGACTGTGGATTTGTGAATGATATGACATCAAATATCAATTAATAGAATATTACTGAAGTATAGTTATCTATACATTCAAAATGTTTAACAGAATGCAAATATAATGCTGTTGATTTTATACAAGAAATCCAATAAATGTAGAGAAATATATAAAAAAGAAATATTTTACAAACTCACAGTTAAAAAAAATTCATATCATTTAAACTACAAACGTGACTTGTTTATGATCTTTGAATATAAAAAAATTAATTTGTTAAAATAATATTTCTGATATATGTATTTAGTTAAAATTCAAATATTGAGTTTGAAGGGTTTTTTTATTAGTAATAGCAATATTTTATTTTGTTCGAAGTTATTTTAGTAACAGTTTTTAGAAAAATAATTTGTTTTTCTAAAATATAATTCTATACATATACACTGAAGTGACAAAAGTCATGGGATAGCAATATGCAAATTTTCAGATGGCAGTAGCATCGCGAAGAACAGGTATAAATGCGCAGTGCTTTCGCAGAGCTTTCATTTCTGTTCAAGTTATTCATGTGAAGAGGTTTTGACGTGATGATGACCGCACGACGGGAATTAACAGACTTTGAACGCGGAATGTTAGTTGGAGCTAGACGCATGGGTCATACCATTTCGGAAATCGTTAGGGAATTCAACATTCTCAGATCCACTGTGTCAAGAGTGTGCCGAGAGTATGAAATTTCAGGCATAACATCCCACCATGGACAGCGCAGTGGTCGACCGCCTGCACTTAACGACCGAGACCAGCGACGTCTGCAAAGAGTCGTAAATTCTAACAGACAAGCAACACTGCGTCAAATAACCGCAGAAATCAATGTGGGACGTACAAGGGACTTGTCTGTTAGAACTGTGCGGAAAAATTTGGTTTTGTTGGGCTATTCCAGCAGAAGACCGACTCGAGTGCCTTTACTGACAGAACGACATCGCTTGCAGCGACTCTCGTGGGCACGTGAGCATATCGGTTGGTCCCTAGATGAATGGAAAACCGTGGCCTGGTCCGATGAGTCACGATTTCAGTTGGTAAGAGCTGATGGTAGGGTTCGAGTGTGGCGCAGACCCCACGAAGCCATGGACCCAAACTGTCAGCAAGGCACTGTTCAAGCTGGTGGTGGCTCCGTAATGGTGTGGGCTGTTTTTATGGCATGGACTTGGTCCTCTGGTGCGACTGGACCGAATATTGACTGGAAATGCTTATGTTCAGCTACTTGGAGATCACTTGCAGCCATTCATGGACTTCATGTACCCAAACAACGATGGGATTTTTATGGATGACAATGCGCCATGTCACCGGGCCACAACTGTTCGCGATTGGTTTGAAGAACATTCTGGACAATTCCAACGAATGATCTGGCCACCTAGATCGCCCGTCATGAATCCCATCGAGCATTTATGGGACATCATCGAGAGGTCTGTTCGTGCCCAAAATCCTGCACCATCAACGCTTTCACAATTATGGACGTCTATCGAGACAGCATGGCTCAATATTCCTGCAGAAGACTTCCAACGACTTATTGAGTCCATTCCACGTCGAGTTGCTGCACTTCGCCGGGCGAAAGGAGGGCCGACACGATATTAAGAGGTATCCCATGACTTTTGTCACTTCAGTGTATTTACCCTTTTAAATATTTATAAATCAAATTTATTACTCGTAAGTTTAAAGTAAAAAATATGTGTAACCAAAAAATATTTTTTCCCATCATATCTGTTTTACTAATGTAACAACATCGGAAGTTTCTATTTCCAACAGTATTTTGCGAAATTTTAACGTAACAAGCTGACTTTTGAACTATTTCAGAAATTTGAAAAGATCAGGGCTGATATTATTCTTCGGGAGATAAGAACTCTTTCAGTCCAGCTGCAGCTGCAGTTGCTCCCCACCCGACCCCAAAGCCTAAACAGCATTGATTTATCGTAGTATCAAGGAGGGGAGGGAAAGCTTCGTTGATGAAAATGATATTTTTGGGCAAAAGGACTTATGACGTTTGCCTCACTTGAGTACAACTTTATATCAAGTTTTTATGTCAAAACAATAAGTAGAAAATTACACATACTAAATATTCTTTTCAATTGTTTAAAATAAATCTCACGCATTACAGTTATCCAAAGGTAAATAAATTTCTTTAAAAGTAAATCAGTGAATTTCCGTTTTAGTTTGTATTTAAAGAGACATTGGTTTTGGTTTGTCGCTCTACCGCCATTTTATGCACACTTTAGGCTGATTAATCCCAGACCTACAGTTTAACGTGGATTCCGAACCACTAACAAACATCCATGACGCTGCCAGGATTCTAACCTGAAGCCTGTGTTGTTAATTGCATATAAGAAACCCTTATATTGTTAATTGTATATAAGAAACCCTTATATTGTTAATTGTATATAAAAAACCCCCCAAAACCTTTTATACCTATGTGGTACTAAAGGCCAGAGCGTTAGGCAATTGGACATCAGGCCGCCAAAGAGAGATTGATATTTATGATGACTGCTCTGATATTCGCTCTTAATTGCGAAATAATTTTGGTAGCTGTTTTGCAACGTAAATGGTTGATTTTAGATAAGCAACATTTCTGCTACTCAAAAAGGAATGTTAATGAAAAGACGAAACATTTTATTTTCGAGTACAATTTCATTGAAGTTACCTTTTTTTTTCTTTTCTTTCTAATGCAGCTGGCAAACACTTAGACAGCTTGGTCTTGGATACCTTAAGGCAAGCGCTGCACAGACGTTACTCACTTTGCGTTACCCAGGGGGCGCGTGTAACTTGAAGATAAGCCACGGACGCGGAGTAGCAATGCCCCCGCAACGCTCATATTAGAACGGGACCTACGGTTTAAAGTGGATTCCAAACCACTACAAACATCCATGGCACCGCCGGGACTCGAACCCGAAACCTGCGCTACCGGGCGCCAGAGCGCTAGCCACTCGGCCATTCAGGCCCGATCGAAGTTACCTAAATACTATAATTTAGCCTAGTAAAAGTAACATGTATAAATATATAGGTATATGAGATTTTTCTCTATTATTTTTCTCGCAACATATGAACTCAAGAAACAAAACAGAACCGAAGAAAAGCAATGAAACAGAAACTTTGCCACATAGAAAAAGGCAAAAAAGTCGCAAACAATATTCTTGACTTCATCTAGCTATTTTGAGTGGTATGTTCGCTGATGTTGCTTTATCTCAATTTATACAAGTGTAAAAATACTAGAGATAAAAGAATTTGACAATGATGGAAATTAAATCTTTGTAAAAGAACTACTCTACAGTTCTAAATTCTTGATTTCATTCCCCAAGACGGAATACAAAATCATCTTTAAAAAAAAATATATCCGTTTCACGTATTTTCGACACTCAAAAGAAAATTAATAAGATGGGTAAATTTGAAAAAGAAAGAAATGGATAAAACTGCAGATGAAATAGATTACAATATTTTAACAGTTGAACGATGATTAAAAAATCTGAAGTGCAACTAGTACTTGAAATAAAAATGAATACAATATTCTTTACACGTAGAATATTATACGCTCCATAAAACAATATAGCTGAGCTATATTAATAATAATAATATAGATGCTTAATAACAATTTATTTTTATGCTTCACTTACAAATAGTTCCAATCCGCTATTTTGTTTAATGCAACCTTGTGCTAAATTTTAGGGTCTAAAACAGTTTTATGTCTTAAAAAAACAACCTTAAAACACGCAACTTGCACAACATCAAACAACACATCTCCATTTCTGACAACACTATCTCTCCATGACTCTCGTTGAGTCTTTGATAGTTAGCATGAATAAGATTCTTTTTATAAGAATTAAAAAAAAAAAAAAGAAAAAGATAACGAATAAAGAGGCGTGTTATTATGCGTGTATTGAAGAAAATTCTATTTTAATGTGCAATGAATCAATAAATCCTTGGGTTAACATATTTTTCTATTATTCCAATGCTTACTTTGTTAAAATAAATTACTTTCTGAAAATAAAATTCGTATCCCTATATATATATATATATTCGTATTCGTCTGTCAAAAAATTACTTATGATTTGACTTTTTAAGGTGAAACTGATAATCTTCACAGTCCAAGGGCAGTGGTTTGATCATTCACAGGATAAACCCTTATAGTTTACAGTTCCTGACATTTTTGTAATAATAGCAAAGCTTGTTCTTTATATGTCCTCTAATTTTAACAGCAGTCTTACTCAACAAATATAAACACTTTTATTTCTAATTCATATATACAAGTCTAGTGTAATCTGTTGTTTGTTGCTCAATTGCGCCATATGTTTACATAATGTGCTCAACTTGTTGGCGCCATATTTGTGTATCTAGCTGCATTATCAGTATAAATGCATATAAGGTTGGATTTGCTTTTCGCAGTTTACTATGTAAACAATATTCACAATCATAATTGATGTAGTTTTTAATTTAAGATATTTGACAGGTGTAAAACAAAAGTAACAGAAAATATATAATAGATTTCTTATGATAGAATTAAAGTAACCAAAAAGTAGTTTCATAAACCATTTTTTGTGTTCAAAAGAATCAAATAGTGACCCCACGCCAAGATATTTGTGTTAACAATAAATATCTAGTGCTAACAATCTTAACAAATATCTAAATATCGGTGTTGCAATGTGGTATCTGTTCAAATAAGTACGTGAGGCACTGTTGACCACAGCTTTTAGAAATCTTATACCACAGCTTATATTTATCACAGCTTTTAGAAATCTTTAGTTGACCACGCTGATAAGATACGAACGTTGACCACGAGATAAGAGAGAGTTTTTGCATACCGTACGTTAGTTACCGTAGGACGTCCGTTAGCTTTTTCTCCCTAGCGCGCATGCTCATAGGAAACATTACTACAGATACGCATGCGCGCTAGGGAGAAAAAGCTAACGGACGTCCTACGGTAACTAACGTACGGTATGCAAAAACTCTCTAAGATACAGATTTTATTTGCTCACAAAAAATGCAACTGGTTTATGGGAAAAGGGTCCGATTCGTCATATAAGACTACTTCTAGTGCGAAACAAGAATTGTTCACGCGAACCAGTTATACTAATGTGTCCAAACAGTAAGACCAGTTTTCAATTTATATTTCTGGGGCATATGGTATTTAACTTTTTTTTTTCTTCTTCTTTTTTATGTTGTTGGAACTGTCCTTGACATCTTAAATTTGGAATTTTATTTTAAAAAAGATTTTACATGAAATTTTACGTCAAAATATTCATCAGTGCTTGAGTTACGATTGGTTTTGTGAGTTGCTAAAACTGATTCCGGCGATTTTAAAAATATTTCTTCAATCGTCTCAAAGCGGTGTCCCCGGAGTGTTTTTTTTTGTTTTTTTTTTTTTAGTTTAGGGAATAGCTAGAAGTAGCACGAGGCTATTCAGCTATTAGCTATTATGCTAAATCAGGTGAATACAGTGGTTGTGGAACGATATGGGTTTCATTTTTGGCGAAAAAGTCACGAAGAATCAATGCAGTGTGCCAACAACCTAAACAAGAAAAAACATTGAAATACTATATGTCCGAGAAATTTAAATTGAAAATTGGTGTTCCTTTTAACTAACTGTTTTGTCTCAGTGTGGACAAAACCTTCCGAGTGAGTCAGCTGTTTCAGCCCCACTCCAACCAGTGAGTCAGTTTTTCTGTACATCAAAGGAATTCCTCGCAGTCGTCATTTTTGATCAGCTGTCAGTCACAGGGAGAGATATCGCGGTAAGACGAAGACACTCGGAGCGAGAACGGCTCGCTTGTCTCATAGTCTCGTCTGGACGCAGTTTTATATGAATGTTAGATTTCTATGTTTTATTTTGTACAAATTCACACCACACACATAAAACGGTTTCAGAATCTAAAAGATTTTAAATAATATAAATTTAAATGAGAAAAATATATTTAATACAATTTTAATTGGTTAAAAACATTGAAAATTAATATTACAAAATGTTTTCGATTTAAAAATTCGACTCCTGACTCCTTCATAAAAATTTTATTTTAATATTTTCAAAATTCTAGGAATTAATGCTAAAATTAAATGTTTAGGAGGCAATTTAATTGTTTCCTTCATAAAGTACAACCATTAGCAATGAATGACAGTTTTAGCAATGACAGACAATGAGTTTTACTGATAAACCCCGTAATTGGTGAAAGGTTTTTTTATGCTGCTTTCTATACTTTTTGCTTTTCTTAACATTAATCCTTATAAACGCAACTTACGATCCACATGAAAGAAAATCTTATTTGTTTCTTTTAAAGTACAGCCATTAGCAAAAACAGTGACTGCTTTACTGGTAAACCCCGTAATTGGTGAGAGACTTTTTTACACTGCTTTCTATACTTTTGCTTTTTTTAACATTGGGGCATATAAAATCCTACCTATGATCCACAATGAAAGAAGATCGTATAGAAGCTACTCCATTATTACGAAAAAAATAAGATTTAATATATTGTAAACATAGCATCTTTGTGTTTAACCCTTTACACTCGAAGTTTAAGTCATGTTATCTAAACAATGCTTTTCATTTAAAATATCAATTCATGGTTTTAAGTAATGCCAGCAGTGTTTTAATCTATATAGAAAATTATATTAAAAAATTATTTGCATTGTCTCCGTAGCGGAGCCCTCGAGTGCAAAGGGTTAAAATGGAATTTTTTTTTTTTTTTGTCTTAATCTATTATACAATACTTTGGTATCTGTTGATTTAATACTGTTATATTTACAGGATAAATGCAAATTTAGAGTACGTGAATGTATTTTAAGATTGTGCAAATACTGTCATCTAGAGTACAGAAAGGCTGAAGTTGAATCCGCAGGTGCCATTGTTGTAGTCACTTCTTTCAGAAATGAGGTGGCTCAAGGAGGATTGTGACAAAGCACTTCAAACGGTCTAGCATCGAAATGCAGCTGTTTCCTCCCGTACACAAATGCAGAGCTATTTACCCTAAAAGTCCTTGTGAGATGAACTGACCAGACCCCATGAGCAGTCGGAGAGCTGTTCGTGTATGTGTGTGTGTGGGGTAGCCCTACATACGAGATTGAGAAAAGAAAAGAAAAGTCTAAATTCTATATATTTAAAGTTATAAATAGTACTTTATGAAAAAATTACAATTATACAGATATATGAGTATATCATACCCACAGACTCCTACTATATATCTATATACATTTATCTATATGCATACATACTATATATCTACATGTCAATGATATTTTTATAGATATGTAAGTTCAATACAAATCATTGCATTTATATTATACATATTTATTAAATCTCCTTTAGTAAAGATATTAGTACATAAAATTACGGAAAAGAGTCAGAAGACGGTATAAAAATCAGTCGGACATTTTCTTTGTCCGACTCCTCGAAACTGCATGCTACGTATCAAACGCGACATGCAAATAGACAAAATGAGACATGCATCTTCAAAATGTTACTTAAATATATGAATAGAAAGGATTTAAAAACGTCATATTAATGATTAAAGTCATATTAATGCCATATTTTCAGAGATATTAATCATATGATAATCCATATTAATGATTAAGGACAATACCGAGAAAGATTTTTACCTGTAGCAAATAAGAATACATATTTTGTCACAAAAATATTGCATTTTTTATTTGCCTGTAATTTATAAATGAAATTTTTCTTTCTCGTTTCATCTATTTTAAATTTATCAATTTCTTTCAAATATATTAACTTTTTTCGTATTGTGGCAGCAAAAACGTTTTTTAAAGTTGAAAAACGATTTGTAAATTTGTAATTTTTATGCCATGGACTATACGAATATTACTATACGAAAACTTTTAAATTTTCCGACTGAAAATTATGCTTGCGGGATGTACTATGGTGCAGTGCACTACACACAGGAAATTTTGGTCGTTTTTATTTTTCAATATTAGTTATTTTCGTAATATTTAATATATGCGTCTATAATATTTAAAAAATTATATTTAAATCATATATTTTATGTACTTTTATAAATATTGTATAAATTATAAAGGGTAATTTTTATCTCAAGTAGTTCGTTACGTTTGGGTATATAGGACATAAAGAAACTAGCAAAAACTTTTTAAGTACACTTAATAATTTGTGCTAATACTTAATACCTTTTAATTACACAAAGAAGGAAAATTTAAATTACTTAGTGAAATGAAATTGAAAAACAGAGAATAACAAGGTGTTTTTTTCTCAAAATATCTAATTTTGTCTATTGTCATATTCGAATTCCTTAAATTCTTAAAACATATTACGGAATAATGCTTTCAGAGGAATTTTTAAACATATTTTTTATCGTGTTCGAACGAAACATTGATGTGGAAATATTGTATATTAAATGTTAAATATATTTTAACGTATTTTAAATTTTCCCTTCATCATATTCGAGGCGGGCATTATTACGTGAGGGATTATTTGTATCTCAAAATTTCATACATTAAGGCCTTTTTCATATAACTTTCTTTAAAAAAAATAATAATAATTCTTTTCCTGTCACATTGCTTGATAACCAATTTTACTGTAATATTTTAATATCAAAATATTAGGAAATTTTTCTGAATAAATGGTTACTATACGTGTATAAAAAATATAGTATTCCTCCTTCATTGGCGCATGGTGGGCCAAGGCCGTCTTCCTGCTGACAAAGTTTGAGACAGAAGATGTTTTACGGGGTAGGGTTGTCATTCCTACACCCATCGCTCTACAGTCCTATTAGGCCTGGACCTACGATTTAAAGTGGACTCCGAGCCACTACAAACATACATGACATAGCCGGTACTAGAACCCGAAACCTGCGGCAACGAGCTCAAGTGCGCTAGTCACTTGGCCATCAGGCCACAACCCTTTATTCAGAATACCTATTTTGGAATTCAAATAATAAAATCTATTTTGGAATTCAAATAATTGGATTTCGAACACAGAATGACATAACTGTATAATTTAAGAGAAAAATGTTTCGCCCGCGTAATGCATATTCTTGAATTACGATATGTGTTATTTTGAATTTAGCGTTTTAAATAGGAACGAATAAAATAAAGGATATGTATTGTAAATGTTACAATACCATATTAAATGTTTATTTTCGGGCTTTTTAATCTGACTAATGAATTGAAACTGAGACTTGTTACACTTTAAACGAATAACTTGAAAGAAAAGAAAGCGTAACGAATTCGATTTCTATGCTCTGTTACAGCATTCTTACGAGCGAGTGGTTCTTGGCTAAAACATTTGCATCTTTACAAAAAGGGTGAGTGCTTTTATTGTACGACCACTGAATAGATACTAGTGTTTTCCCTTTTGACTTGGTGGGTTAGCATAGCAGCTGTTAAAAAGTGGTGTGCGTGCCCCCACCCCCAAAAATCCATCCTGGTGTTTCGCTTTGTATTGTATGTGTGTCATCGCTTTGTATGCGTCGGTTCATTACAGCACCGACCTCTTCGGAGGATCTTTTTTTAGAAGAAAGATTTTGTGTCTGTTATTTGTGGGACGGGCCAGAAAATCGGAAGGGGGAACTAATAAAGAAAAAAAGAGTATAATCGGCACGTGATGTCCCCGTAAGTATGTTTACAGACCTGCCCCCAAACCCCTCTCCCTGCACACCCTTTTGTCTGTCCCACTCGCGTCCGGGAAAGGGTACCTGAAACCTTTTCACATGTGCTGTCTAATTTTTTAAAATTCCCGGACTGTAGTTGAATCTTTTATTTTACATCCCTTCGTTTCACTATATGGTACAAAGTTAGTCTCGAAAACACGGTAGGACTCCTCACATAACTTATATTGATAACGTCTCTATTGTACGCTATTATAGGTATATAAGAATACGACACATGACAGAAAAGGATTTTAGCCGGGATGTCTA
>BPLQ01012791.1:0-14444 GCA_021605075.1 Caerostris darwini
TTGAAGTATCCCAGGTGCGAATGATAAGTCTTGCAGAACTTGACAGCGCAAATTCATGTATTAAATGCATGCAACTTTATAATTATGAACGTGGCAACGGTAGAGTTTTATTTTGTGTTTTTAAACTCAAGAATAGAATTTTTTTTCATTTTCGTAGTTGAATGTTTTAAATCTAAAATTTTGTAAATATTTGTGTAGTAAAAAAAGAAAAGAAAGAAATAATAAAAAAGCAAAGAAAAGTGTTGCATTACACTTTGTGCATAATTGAGTTATTGTGTATTAGAGATATTATCTAGTGTTGCCTCACGGATAAATAACTCCATGTGTGTAGTCAAAAAAATCTAAGTGGTAGCCAGCGCCCGATAATATAAACTCCTGTCTGCGTGGGGGAGCTGGCTGGAAGGAGAAAGAAATGTAACACCATAAGAGTACGTTTTGTTTTTGAATAAAAAAGATGTGTTTTTAGAGTCCACTATTGTGCTATATGTTTCATTCTTAGACCATAACATCTAGAGTAGAATTTTGAGACCGGTATCTGGCAGCAGGTTTCCTTGCAATTTTTTCCTTTTTGAAAACAGTGAATCTTGAAGTTTTGATTCCTGTGGCCGCAAAAAGGTCAGGAAAGAACTACAAAATCTGTTGCACTCTTTTTTGATTCACTCTTGTTTACAAATATCGATCTTTATTAGTCGTTGTGAATTTTCTATGAAGTTAATTCAGCCAAACTCTCTAAACCAATTCTGAAATGATAAACAAAAATCCTTTGTATTATTTGAAAAAAAAAGAGTACGACCTGCATTTACAAAAGAAATAAATTATGTGGTGCTTCTGTACCAAATTTTGCGTGAAAATACCTTTGAACGCAAATAAATGGTGATGTATTGGTGTATTCTAAAACACAGCACTCTTTCTACTGCATGAATGGCGCCATTTTGTTTAACAGTGCCTCTTGCGTCGATTTCGTAGAATTTTTGCTGTTGCCAGATAAAACTTGTATAATTGTGATTTCAGAATTAATTTGTTTCTCCTAAATTAATCAATTATATAATTTGTTCTATGCTATCCTTTTTTGTACCATCAATATGACACACTTTGCATATAAGATGCAAAGTTAATGTGCTTTGATAATTTATGCCTCAGTAACAATTTTCACCTTAATTCAGTATTCAAATAAATGTACTTGAATATGTTAATGGCAAAAATTCGCCAATTGCGCTTTCTGTAAAATATTTAAAATTTTTTAAGTTAGAACGATATTTAACTACTATATTTTGATAATTAATTATTAATTCCTAAAATAATGCAACTTTTGAACTCCATTTTCACAAATGAAATTCATCATTTTACTGTCAAAATTCATCTTGTTAAATCATTTTTTTCTTATATGCTTCAGCGAAAATTTTGAAATCAATTTCTTATTTAGATAGAGAATAGAAGTCCATGATCCAAATTAAATGCTAATAGGTTGTTCATGAGCGGCCTGAATGGCCGAGTGGCTAGCGCTCTGGCGCTCGGTACCACAGGTTTCGGGTTCGTGGTTCGGAATCCCCTTTAAAAAGTAGGTCCCGGTCCTAATAGGATCGTAGAGCGTTGCGGGGGCATTGTTACTCTGCGTCCGTGGCTTATCTTCAAGTTACACGCGCCCCCTGGCAAAGTGAGTACGTCTGTGCAGCACTTGCCTTAAGGCATCCAAAAGACCAAGTTGTCTGTGTTTGCCAGCTGCATTAAAAAGAAAAAAAAAGGTTGTTCATGATGCAATGATACAATGATTGCAATGAATGGCTTAGTTCTCGTGAATGTGTTCATTTTAAAATGTAGACATAGAATAAGAAAATATAACCATTTAGACCTTTGGGTATCATTATTCTACAGAAAAATTACTCATACAGAGTTCTGAAAAGAAAAATTACTCATGGGCCGCATTTATAGACAGAGTGAAAAAAAAATAATCTTGAACTTATCTACAATATGGCTAATTTGAGTACATTGATCAAAAGGTTCAAAACGGTTTCAACAGTGCACAATTTATAATATCCACCTCGAAAAAATTGTTGTAATAAATAAAAATTTTGCATCTTTGATACTTTGAAGAATGGCGGTCTTCTTAAATCAGCAACAAGTGAACAATAATAAGGTATATAAATTACATATTTAGTGTGATGTTTAGAAAGAATAAAAATTTTATTAATTTTATTATGTTCATATAATTGAGCTAAGCGCCTGAATGGTCGAGTGGCTAGCGCTCTGGTGCTCGGTACCACAGGTTTCGGGTTCGAGTCCCGGCGGTGCCATGGATGTTTGTAGTGGTTCGGAATCCGCTTTAAACCGTAGGTTCCGGTCTAATAGAATCGTAGAGCGATGCTGGAGTATTGTTACTCCGCGTCCGTGGCATATCTTCAAGTGACACACGCCCCCTGGGTAATGCAAAGGGAGTTACGTCTGTGCAGCGCTTGCCTTAAGGCATCCATGACCAAGCTGTCTATGTGTTTGCCAGCTGCATTAGAAAGAAAAAAAAATAATTGAGCTAAATAAAAGTAATAGTAAATAAATTATAATCAGAAGTTTGAGCAAAAGAAAAAAAAAAATCTAAAATAATTTCTGTTATTTGTATTTAAAAATCTTTTTTAGAAATTAGAAATTAGTTTAAATACTTATATTCATCGAAACACTTTTTTATTATTGAAACCTAAATAAATGTTAGTATTCGGTGATCGAAACACAATTCTTATCTGTACTTATCTCTAATTTAATATTTTAGATACATTAGTTTCAGTTCGTAAAGATAAATTATATTCATTTCAATCGAATACATGAAAGTGAGGAGTGGACAAAACAAGTAATAAAAAGTGAGATAAAATAAAAAAGTTTAAAAATAAAAAAAAAAAAAAAATGCGTTTAGGAAAAAAAAAAATCTTTCAAAGATAAAATTAGAATAATTTTTTTTATTTTGCAAGATATGAATTTAATAAGGAAAATATTTTCAAACTTAAGAAATTATTTTTTAAGAAAATATTATTTTGGCATAAATAATCAACTAATGTCGGCACTCTACTACTGTGCCCAAAAAATAAGACCAGTTTTCAATTTAAAATTCCCGGGGCTTGTGGAATTTCAATTTTTGTTGCTGTTTTTAGGTTGCTCGCACTGTCCTTGACATCTGTGGGAAATTTGACGTCAAAATATTCATTAGTGTTTGAGTTACGCTTGGCTTTGTGAGACGCTAAAACTGATTCCAGCGATTTTTGAAGTGTCTGAATTAATTGAGCAAAGAACTTGCATCAAATTTTGTTTGTGGAAACTTATAGAATGTTGCAGAAGGCATTCGGTGAACATTCCTATATCGAAAAGATGTTTAGAAATAGTATAAATAGTTTAAAGGAAGCAGAGAACGCGTTGAACACGAAGAGCCCTCTTGTCGACTATGTTGTTGTTGTTGTCGTATCCCTCACGGAAGGAGGGAAGAGGGGTGCAGCTTCTGTTGTGATGGAGCACCCGTAAGTAGAAGTCTGACTTCTGCTCCGTAACGGAGACTGGGACCTACGGCTTAAAGTGGATTCCAAACCACTACAAACATTCATTGCACCGCCGGGACTCGAACACGAAATCTGTGGCACCAAGCACCTGAATACTAGACTCTCGGCCATTCAGGTCCCTATTAAAAGGTTGTTCGCGGAAACGTATAGAATGTTGCAGAAGGCATTCGGTGAGCATTCCTATATTGGAAAGAAATGCTTAGAAGTGGTATAAACAGTTGAAGGAAGACAGAGAACGCGTTGACAACGAAGAGCCCTATAGTCGACCATCAACCTCAACCGACGAAGCTCATGTCCAAAAAGTTAAAGAGTTGGTGCTTGAAAACCGTCGATTTACAATTAAAGATCCTGCTGATGATGTTGGAGTTTCAAAAGGATCGGGTCAATTCCATTTTGGGCCTCAAATGCGCAAATCTCGATATGCACCGAAAACACTGAATGCGCCAGCTCACACTTCATTGATTCTTCGTGATCTTTTCGCCAAAAATGAAACCCACATCATTCCACAATTCCCATATTCACACCGTGCGACTTCCGGCTTTTCTCTAAACTCAAAATACCACTGCATTGACACCGTCTTGAGTCTATTGAAGAGATTCAACGTGTATCACCGTGTGCTTTGAAGGTCATCCTTGCCGATGACTTTTTAGCTTGCGTTGAGGATTGAAAAAAAAGTTGGCATGTCCGGAAGGGATTAATGAAGGCTATGAAATAAATTTCGAAGAATAAATAAAGAGCTTTAAAAAATAATTGCTATTACTTTTTAGGCACAGTGGTATATATATATATATATATATATATACACTGAAGTGACAAAAGTCATGGGATAGCAATATGCAAATTTTCAGATGGCAGTAGCATCGCGTAGAACAGGTATAAATGCGCAGTGCTTTCGCAGAGCTTCCATTTCTGTTCAAGTTATTCATGTGAAGAGGTTTTGACGTGATGATGACCACACGACGGGAATTAACAGACTTTGAACGCGGAATGTTAGTTGGAGCTAGACGCATGGGTCATGCCATTTCGGAAATCGTTAGGGAATTCAACATTCCCAGATCCACTGTGCCAGAGTGTGCCAGTATGAAATTTCAGGCATAACATCCCACCATGGACAGCGCAGTGGTCGACCGCCTGCACTTAACGACCGAGACCAGCGACGTCTGCAAAGAGTCGTAAATTCTAACAGACAAGCAACACTGCGTCAAATAACCGCAGAAATCAATGTGGGACGTACAAGGGACTTGTCTGTTAGAACTGTGCGGAGAAATTTGGCTTTCTTCGGCTATTCCAGCAGAAGATCGGCTCGAGTGCCTTTACTGACAGAACGACATCGCTTGCAGCGACTCTCGTGGGCACGTGAGCATATCGGTTGGTCCCTAGATGAATGGAAAACCGTGGCCTGGTCCGATGAGTCACGATTTCAGTTGGTAAGAGCTGATGGTAGGGTTCGAGTGTGGCGCAGACCCCACGAAGCCATGGACCCAAACTGTCAGCAAGGCACTGTTCAAGTTGGTGGTGGCTCCGTAATGGTGTGGGCTGTTTTCATGGCATGGACTTGGTCCTCTGGTGCGACTGGACCGAACATTGACTGGAAATGCTTATGTTCAGCTACTTGGAGATCACTTGCAGCCATTAATGGACTTCATGTACCCAAACAACGATGGGATTTTTATGGATGACAATGCGCCATGTCACCGGGCCACAACTGTTCGCGATTGGTTTGAAGAACATTCTGGACAATTCCAACGAATGATCTGGCCACCTAGATCGCCCGACATGAATCCTATCGAGCATTTATGGGACATCATCGAGAGGTCTGTTCGTGCCCAAAATCCTGCACCATCAACGCTTTCACAATTATGGACGTCTATCGAGACGGCATGGCTCAATATTCCTGCAGAAGACTTCCAACGACTTGTTGAGTCCATGCCACGTCGAGTTGCTGCACTTCGCCGGGCGAAAGGAGGGCCGACACGATATTAAGAGGTATACCATGACTTTTGTCACTTCGGTGTAATATATAATATATATTATCTATATATATATATATATATATATATATATGTGTGTGTGTGTATGCATGCATATTATTGGAGCCTGATGGCCGATTGGCAGCGCTCGGACCCACAGGTTTCGGTCTCGAGTCCTGGCGGTGCCATCAATGTTTGTAGCGGTGCGGAATCCAATTTAAGCCGCAGGTCCCGGTCCGTAGCTTATCTTGAAGCTACACCTCCTGGGTAGTGCTGGTAGTGAGTAACATCGGTGCAGCGCTTGCTTTAAAGCATAAAAGACAACTGTCTATGTGTTTGCCAGCTGCATTAGGAAGAAAAAATAATAAATATTACTTTATTTACTTATATAATAAATACCAACAAATGTATCAAATATAAGAAAAAAATATATATAAATATTTTTGCATGAATACTAAAATAATGCATTTAAAATATTTAATTAACAATTTAAATTGCTTGTTGAAATCGAAGGAACGAAAAAAAATGAAAAACCTTGACCCTCATCTTATTTGTAAAACAAAATAGCCTCTTTTGCTTTAACTATCTTATATTCCAAGAAGGGGGATCTAACAGCTGTCTGATACCACCGTTTCCCATGTGGGGAAAAAGTATTCTGAACCCAATTCCAAGCATTTAGAAAGCAATAGAGTGTTATAAAAACTTCCATTTTTTTTCTCAAAAGTAAAGAAGCAGTGAAATCCCAGATGCTGGAAAACCGCGGGCAAGTGAAACCATTTGTATCGCCGCCTTAATATGCCGAAGTGTCACCGGAATCTTCTCCCAATTTGGCTTTTAAAAGGATTTCAGTAAGCTTTGGAAAGGAGCCCTATAATAGGGTTGAGTATGTAATAGGATTTATTCCCAATGAGAATATACAAAAAATCTCAGACCTAAACTAACAAGAGAAGTAGAATAAAAAACTTTAGGAAAGCATTTACCATTTAGATTGACGCTGAGATTCCCATATGAGAAAAAAAGTATTATTTTGTTTTTGCAAGATTTTTATTGCCAGTTTGTTTATACTAAACACCAAATGGCTTTCAGAAAAGGTATTTTTCATGTGCGGGATGTATAATAGACATTACAAACAAAAGTAGTTGATTGGACCTTAAAGTTGAATAATTTTATTAAATGAGTTTAATTCCTAATGTTATTTTGTTATCTTCTTAAATTTGTCACGAAGTATTTTGCCTTAAAAAAATAACTAATATTCTTATGAGAAAAAGTATTTTTTTTTTATATTGAGGAATTGTATCATTACTCTTTCTGCCATAAAAACATTCAATAGATTTCATAGAAGACATTTTTTTTTGTGTATGAGTTAAATATTAAGACGTGTAATAAAATTATATTGGGACATGAAGTTGCTAATCGAATTAGGCTAGTAAAATTTTAAATACTATTTATTTTGTTTTTTAAACTTATCATATAATACCTAGTATATTTAAAAATTCTCTGAAAAGAAGGGGGATCTAACAGCTGTCTAATACCACCATCTCCTGTGTGGGGAAAAAGAATTCCGAACCCAATTCCAAGCATTTAGAAAGCAATAGAGTGTTATAAAAACTTCCATTTTTTTTCTCAAAAGTAAAGAAGCAGTGAAATCCCAGATGCTGGAAAACCGCGGGCAAGTGAAACCATTTGTATCGCCGCCTTAATATGCCGAAGTGTCACCGGAATCTTCTCCCAATTTGGCTTTTAAAAGGATTTCAGTAAGCTTTGGAAAGGAGTCCTATAATATGGTTGTGGATATAATAGGATTTATTCCCAATGAGAATATAAAAAAAATTTTAGACCTAAACTAACAAGAGAAGTAGAATAAATAATAAAAAAAAAAACTTTAGGAAAGCATGCACCATGTAGATTACGCTGAGATTCCCATATGAGAAAAAAAAGTATTATTTTGTTTATTCGGAAGATTTTTATTGCCAGTTTGTTTATGCTAAACACCGAATGGCTTTCAGAAATAGACTTTTTCTTATGTGGGATGTATAATAGTCATTGCAAATAAAAGTAGTTCGTTGGAAATTAAAGTTGAATAATTTTTTAGATGAGTTAAATTCCACATAATATTTTTTTGTCTTCTTAACTTTGTCACGAAGTAATTTGCCAATAAACCAATGAATTACAAATTCTCATGAGAAAAAGTATTTTTTTTTTATTTTGAGGAATCATATGATTAGTTTTTCTGCAATAAAAACATGCAATAGATTTCATGAAGGCCATTTTTTTTGTGTATGAGTTAAATATTAAGACGTAAAAGTAAGAGTGTTATAATTATATTGGGAGTTGATAATACACGAAGTTGATAATCGAATTAGGCTATTTTAAATACTATTTATTTCGTTTTTTAAACTTTTCATATAATACCTATTATATTTAAAAAATCACATATATGAAAAAAATATTTTGCATTAAAAGTATCCTATCCTCAGCTTGTTTATGTTAAGAAAATACATTGTTTTTTTTCATAAAAGATCTATATTTTTTTATGTGTATCTGAGTTAAAATGTAATGTAGCAGAAATATATAAGAATTTATATGTCAATGTTAATAACTTAATTTATTCAAAATAAAAAACACAAACATCGCTACAACATGTTAGTTTTTAAATTTTAAAAACAAACAAGATTAGAATCAACTTTTTTACTGCAACTATTCATTCGTCATTCACAATGTTTTTAAAACATCTCTCACAAAAACCGTCAGCTTCGACGAGTCGTGTCTCTTTTGTACCATTTTTACTTCTGTCGTCTCCTTCAACTGTTTTTCTCCTTTCTTCGCGTGGGAAAAGCCTTTCATTGTCAAGTGCCACACTCGGCCATCGGGACATGACAGGTCCTCCTGACAGAGGAAATCATCTAAAGAAATACAAAAAAAAAAAAAAAAAAAAAGGAAAAAAGATGGACAAGCATCATTGGAGGTTCCTATATATCATTCGATCCAATCCATTATTTGTAGATTCCTGCATCTTCTGAAAAATAATGTCAGGTTCGTCTACCCTAGATGTTGGAGATTCGCAGTCTCGAAAATATAAAAATAATCAAAATTAAAACATCTAACAAGGAAATTTCTGAATAAAATGGGGAAGAATGATCAGTTTTTTTTATAATCATTCACTAATCCTCACATCTTTTAATCATTAATTTATTGTTTATTTCTTGATGTGGTAGTCAACTGTTTACTGTGTCAGTCAACTTTGGTCCTTTATGATGATCAATTTTTTTGACGTCAAAACGGTCGTTCGGCTTCACTTGAATGATTTCATAAGGTCAAAAATTTACGTTCTAACCCAAATTGGGTTCTATGGATTGCAAATTTGTATCCAATTGAGTAAATTGGAGAAGTATTTTTGTGTTTGTTATACTGTTTCATGTTGACACGTTATAGCTTCAAAACTTTTATCATTGGCTTTTCTGGTTACGTAAACGCTTTTTGTATAAAAATGTTGCAAATATTTCTCATCCAAAATTTGTTCAAATTGTAATTCTTTTCTTGCTTTCATTTTAATTCCTAATATTCCTTCAAAGAAAGTATATTGTGTACTGTTTGTTTTATTACTATTTAGCATTCATTGTACTGTTGATATGTGTTTTCATTATTTATTAGGGTCATTAATTGAAAGGAATGAAAGTTAATACAGGTGTGAGAATTTCTAGAATTCTCTCAAATTGACCGCTAACACGATTAATTTCAGCTGTAATTTGGAGAGTTTCTATTTGTTTTTAAATATAGCAATACCCGAAGTAGTTAGATATAGAAACTGATACTTGTCTGCTATGATTCTTGATGGGAATTCAATTATTATTTGTTGCTATCAGAGTTTTTCCATAGCGTTTTACGCCGAAGTATACTTCACTGAATAAAACAATGTAAATTTTCTGAAAGAATAAAAAAGATATGTTTGTTTGTAGTTGGGAAAGATCTAAAATCTAGGGGATATGTTTGAAGAGGAGTGTTTTTGCAAAGATTGTTTTTTATTCTACGTTTGGAATTAAAAGACTCCATTAAAAGTAAATAATAAAATTATATATATATATATATATATATATGTAATAAATATCAACAAATACAATTAATATAAGAAAACCATAACAAAATATTTTTGAAAGAATACTAAAATAATGCATTTAAAATATAAAATTAACAAACTAAATTTTCTTGTTGAAATCTAAAGGAAGAAAAAAAAAAAAAAAAAAAAAAAAAAAAGAGAAAGACCCTGTTGCTCATCCTATTTGTAAAACAAAATAGCGTCTTTTACTTTAACTATCTTATATTCCAAGAAGTGGGATATAACAGCTGTCTAATGCCACCGTTTCCTGTGTGGGGAAAAAGAATTCTGAACCCAATTCCAAGCATTTAGAATGCAATAGAGTGTTATAAAAACTTTTTTTTTCCTCAAAAGTAAAGAAGCAGTGAAATCCCAGACGCTGGAAAACCGCGGGCAAGTGAAACCATTTGTAGCGCTGCCTTAATATGCGGAAGTGTCACCGGAATCTTCTCCCAATTCGGCTTTTAAAAGGATTTTAGTAAGCTTTGGAAAGGAGCCCTATAATAGGGTTGAGGATATAATAGGATTTATTCCCAATGAGAATATAGAAAAAAATCTCAGACCTAAACTAACAAGAGAAGTAGAATAAAAAAACTTTAGGAAAGCATTTACCATTTAGATTGACGCTGAGATTCCCATATGAGAAAAAAAGTATTATTTTGTTTTTGCAAGATTTTTATTGCCAGTTTGTTTATGCTAAACACCGAATGGCTTTCAGAAAAGGTATTTTTCATGTGCGGGATGTATAATAGACATTACAAACAAAAGTAGTTGATTGGACCTTAAAGTTGAATAATTTTATTAAATGAGTTTAATTCCTAATGCTATTTTGTTATCTTCTTAAATTTGTCACGAAGTATTTTGCCTTTAAAAAAAACTAATATTCTCATGAGAAAAAGTATTTTTTTTTTATATTGAGGAATTGTATCATTACTCTTTCTGCCATAAAAACATTCAATAGATTTCATAGAAGACATTTTTTTTGTGTATGAGTTAAATATTAAGACGTGTAATAAAATTATATTGGGACATGAAGTTGCTAATCGAATTAGGCTAGTAAAATTTTAAATACTATTTATTTTGTTTTTTAAACTTATCATATAATACCTAGTATATTTAAAAATTCTGTGAAAATCTTGTATATGAAAAAAAATATTTTGCATTAAAAGTATTTTATTCTCAGCTTGTTTATGTTAAGAAAAATACATTGTTTTTTTCATAAAAGATATATTTTTTATGTGTACCTGAGGTGAAATGTAATATAGCTGAAATTTATAAGAATTGATATGTCATTGTTAATAACAATAATAATAATTAAAATACAAAAAACAAAAAAATGTTTACAATATTTTAGTTTTTAAATTTTAAAAACAAGCAAGGTTAGAATTAACTTTTTTATTGCAACTATTCATTCGTCATTCACAATGTTTTTAAAACATTTCTCTCAAAAACCGTCAGCTTCGACGAGTCGTGTCTTTTTTGTACCAGTTTTACTTCTGTCATCTCCTTCAACTGTTTTTCTCCTTTCTTTGCGTGGGAAAAGCCTTTCGTTGCCAAGTGTCACACTCGGCCATCGGGATATGACAGGTCCTCCTGACAGAGGAAATCATTTTAAGAAATACAAAAAAAAAAAAAAAAAAGGAAAAAAAGATGAACAAGTATCATTGGTGGTTCCTATATATCATTCGATCCAATCCCTCGTTTGTAGATTCTTGCATTTTCTAAAAAAATAATATTATATTCGTTGTATCCTAGATGTTAAAGATTCACAGTCTCGAAAATATAAAAATAAGCAAAATTAAAACATCTGACAAGGAAAATTCTGTATGAAATGGGGAAAAACGATTAGTTCTTTTTTATAATCAATCACTAATCCTCAAATCTTTTAATCATTAATTTATTATTTATTTCTTGATGTGGTAGTCAACTTTTTTACTGTGTCAGTCAACTTCAGTCCTTTATGATGATCAATCTTTTTGACGTCAAAACGGTTCGTTTTTTTTGACTTGAATGATTTCATAAGGCCAAAAAATTTACGCCGTAACCCAAATTGGGTTCTATGGACTGCAACTTTGTGTCCATTTGAGTAAACTGGAGAAGTATTTCTGTGTTTGTTTTACTGTTTTATGTTGACACGTTATAGCTTCAAAACTTTTATCTTTGGCTTATCTGGTTATGTAAACGCTTTTTGTATAAAAATGTTGATTGCAAATATTCCTCATCCAAAAGTTGTTCAAATTGTGATTCTTTTCTTGCTTTCATTTTAATTCCTAATATTCGTTCAAAGAAAGTATATTGTGTACTGTTTGTTTTATTACTATTTAGAATTCATTGTACTTTTGATATGTGTTTTCATTATTTATTAGGGTCATTAATTGAAAGGAATAAAAGTTAATACAGGTGTGAGAATTTCTAGAATTCTCTCAAATTGACCGCTAACACGATTAATTTCAGCTGTAATTTGGAAAGTTTCTATTTGTTTTTAACTATAGCAATACCCGAAGTAGTTAGATATAGAAACTGATACTTGTCTGCTATGATTCTTGATGGGAATTCAAATATTATTTGTTGCTATCAGAGTTTCTCCATAGCGTTTTACGCCGAAGTATGCTTCACTGAATAAAACAATGTAAATTTTCTGAAAGAATAAAAAAGATATGTTTGTTTGTAGTTGGGAAAGATCTAAAAATCTAGGGGATATGTTTGAAGAGGAGTGTTTTTGCAAAGATTGTTTTTTATTCTACGTTTGGAATTAAAAGCCTCCATTAAAAGTAAATAATAAAATATATATATATATATATATATATATATATATATATATACACTGAAGTGACAAAAGTCATGGGATAGCAATATGCAAATTTTCAGATGGCAGGTATAAATGCGTAGTGCTTTCGCAGAACTTTCATTTCTGTTCAAGTTATTCATGTGAAGAGGTTTTGACGTGATGATGACCGCACGACGGGATTTTTTTGTCACGAAGTATTTTGCCTTTAAAAAAACTAATATTCTCATGAGAAAAAGTATTTTTTTTTTATATTGAGGAATTGTATCATTACTCTTTCTGCCATAAAAACATTCAATAGATTTCATAGAAGACATTTTTTTTTGTGTATGAGTTAAATATTAAGACGTGTAATAAAATTATATTGGGACATGAAGTTGCTAATCGAATTAGGCTAGTAAAATTTTAAATACTATTTATTTTGTATTTTAAACTTATCATATAATACCTAGTATATTTAAAAATCCTCTGAAAATCTTGTATATGAAAAAAAATATTTTGCATTAAAAGTATTTTATCCTCAGCTTGTTTATGTTAAGAAAAATACATTGTTTTTTTCATAAAAGATATATTTTTTATGTGTACCTGAGTTGAAATGTAATATAGTTGAAATTTATAAGAATTGATATGTCATTGTTAATAACAATAATAATAATTAAAATACAAAAAACAAAATGTTTACAACATTTTAGTTTTTAAATTTTAAAAACAAGCAAGGTTAGAATCAACTTTTTTACTACAACTATTCATTCGTCCTTCACAATGTTTTTAAAATATCTGTCTCAAAAACCATCAGCTTCGACGAGTCGTGTCTTTTTTTGTACCAGTTTTACTTCTGTCATCTCCTTCAACTGTTTTTCTCCTTTCTTTGCGTGGGAAAAGCCTTTCGTTGCCAAGTGTCACACTCGGCCATCGGGACATGACAGGTCCCCCTGACAGAGGAAATCATCTGAAGAAATACAAAAAAGAAAAAAGGGGAAAAAAAAAAGATGAACAAGCATCATTGGAGGTTCCTATATATCATTCGATCCAATCCCTCGTTTGTAGATTCTTGCATTTTCTAAAAAAATAATATTAGATTCGTTGTATCCTAGATGTTAAAGATTCACAGTCTCGAAAATATAAAAATAAACAAAATTAAAACATCTGACAAGGAAAATTCTGTATGAAATGGGGAAAAATGATCAGTTCTTTTTATAATCAATCACTAATTCTCACATCTTTTAATCATTAATTTACTGCTTATTTCTTATGTGGTGCTCTCAAGCTGTGGCTGTCAACTTCGATCCTTCCTGATGATCGATCCTTCCTGATGATCCATCTTTCTGACTTCAAAAGAGTCGTTTGCCTTCACGGCAATGATTTCATAAGGCCAAACAAGTTGGGTTCTGCGCCATATTGGGTTCTCTGGATTGACACTTTGTCTCAATCGAGTAAACTGAAGAAGTATTTCTGTGTTTGTTGCATTGTTTCATTGTTGACACGTTATAACTTTGTAAAGTATATATTTATTATTTTTATATTTGTGTTGTTTTTGTTTGTGGACGCCCATCTGACATCGTGAGCTGTTAAAGAAGTTTGGAAATAGGCTGAACAAAGTATTTAAATAAGAACTAAGTATTAAAGTAAATTAAATAAGCTTAAAACAATGAATAATTAAGTAAATTAAAATATTATTCATTATTATAATATTCCTTCAAAAGAAAGAATATTGTATACTGTCTGTTTTTATTATTATTTAGCATTCATTGTACTTTTGATATGTGTTTTCATTATTCATTAGGGTCATTAATCGAAAAAAAGGAAAGTTAATACAGGTGTGAAAATTGCGAGAATTCTCTCAAATTGTCCGCTACCACCATTAATTTCAGTAGTAATTTGGAGAGGTTATATTTGTTGTTCAATATGGCAATACCCGAAGCAGTTAGATATAGAAACAATTCTTGTCTGCTTTGATTCTAGGAAGTGGGAATCAAATTATTATTTGTTACTATCAGAATTTCTCCATATCACTTTTTACGCCGAAGTATACTTCACTGAATAAAACCATGTAAATTTTCTGA
>BPLQ01012792.1:0-77298 GCA_021605075.1 Caerostris darwini
ATTTGTAAATGTTTTACTATGAGAAAAACAAGATTTGACATTTTTTGATAAACATACTAAAGCATTTTTAAATCAAGTTTAAATCTCATTTTTGTCCTCTTTATTAAAAAAATATTTTGCAATTGCACAAGTAGTAAAATTTCATTACAAATAGAGCACAACATTTCGATTGTTAGATAATTAGGATAACACGCAATACTGCACACACATATATATGTATATATATGTATATATATATATATATTGTAGATACGAAAAAGAAGAACATGAATAATGCAGCTTACTCATAAATTTAAAAGAAATGGCTACGAAATATCTCTTCCTTATCCGCTATCTATTCTTTCAAAGCAAGCGAGAGAAAGATCTTTCTTTAAATAATCGTGCATTGCCAAGAAGTGCGTGGCAATACACATAAAAAAGAGAGAGAGAAAGAGAATTTTTTTATCTTCGTTATTTCACTAAAACAACAAGGAAAAAGAAAAAAATGACAGCATGGAAGAAAAAAGTTTAAACAAACATGTGGATAGAACTATTGCATCATTAATGTTGTCCGCCTTGATTTAAAAATTCTGAAAACAGTCTTCTTTTAAAGTAAGTTTTTTACAGAGAGTTTCAATTAAACTTCTTGGATCGGATTTTTTTTATACGTTATAACTTCTTTTAATTATTCCAACAGCACTGGCTGAGATCTGTGAATTAAATCCAGTTCCCAGTCATTTTTCTTACATGTCTTTTTTCTTTATCTATGTATATATTTGCCCCAATCTGTCCTTTTTTTTCTACGTTCAGCGAAGGCTTACAAATCAAAATAAATCGCTACCGACTTTAAATTAATGGGCAAAAAATGACAAAACGTAGGAAATTCTTTGTAATTACAGCAGTTAAAATGTTGAAACATTTGGAAGGTTTAATTTTTATTTTATTGAGAAAAAAAACCTTTTCTTTTACTCGCGTTTTTGTAAAAAGCGCGATTTTAAGTAGTTATTATTTGAAAATTTTTCACCAGTAATGATACCTATCATCGAAGGTTCAAGTTAGTTATTAAAGAAAAATTATTTTATTTTTACGTTAGATTTACAGTTTTCACAGAAAAATTGAATACATACATTTAAAAAAAAAACCCACTTAGCTTTTTGTTAAAACTGTAATCCAGATATTGTAAAGAAAAAAAGTTTATTAAGTATAAACGTGGTACTTCTATAAGTAAAGGAACAATTGTTTCATCATAAATTTTTTAGATTTATTAAAATTCGTCATATTTCTGCATCTATTGAATGTAATAGATCCTTTGCAATTGCATTTTGAGGTTCCTATTTTGCCAAGCCTCTTTTTTCCCGCCAAATGCAATCGTTCGCCAAAATGGCCGTATTTTTTTTTGCAGTGTTCATTTGGCTTGTTTAAGAATGGAAGTGTCAAGAAAAATTATGACAAAAAAAATCTCCAAATAAACAAGTGTAACTCTAAAGCGTAAAACTCGCATTCTTTTATTATTTTGACGAATTCCTTATTAAATTTCTGGGGTTATTGAACATTGGTATAGCCCCATGTTTATTCATCCAGCTAAGTATGTTCACACATGATAAATTGAAATGAGTTAAAGATTAATTTTTTTTATCCATTTTTATTTTGTTTTCTTTTTCCGTTCATAATGCATTTTTGATATATAAGTTTTTTAGAGGTGGCAAATATTATGTATTAAATGTTATCAAGTAAAGTGAATAAATTTAAATAAACTGCATCAAAGTAGAAAAAAAAATTATATCTCTGTAAATTTGAATTTAAAATATAGAACATCCATATACGTTCCATATACTGATGCCTATCATCGACGGGTGAAGTTACTTGTTAAAGAAAAATTATTGTATTCTTACGAAGTTAGATCTAAGGTTTCACAGCCAAATTGAAATTATACATTAAAAAAAATCACAAAACGTATTCGTTTGTTAAAATCTTTAAT
Source organism: Caerostris darwini (assembly GCA_021605075.1). Classification (NCBI taxonomy): domain Eukaryota; kingdom Metazoa; phylum Arthropoda; class Arachnida; order Araneae; family Araneidae; genus Caerostris; species Caerostris darwini. The sequence continues at coordinate 1,958 of BPLQ01012792.1, forward strand.
GCATATATTGATAAAAAAAATATTACGTATATATAATCTTTAACAGGACTTTTATTCATTTTAACAAGAAATTGTAAAATATCTGAAAAACTGAGGAAATGCAAATTGAATTTATAGGCAAGTTACAATTTATATTTGCAATACAGCAATATAATGATATTTGCATATGTTATTAATAAATTAAAAGTAGAGAAATACTGTTTGATATACACAAATACAAATTTACCCATACAAACCCCATTCACAAATTTATATATATATATATATATATATATAAATTGTAACTTAGAGCAAAACAACAACTTTAAATCTTCATAATTGTTTGTTAACAATTATAATATACTAATGCTGCACATCCAGTTATGTAATAGTTTGGAAACATGTTTAATAGCGTAAGTAAATATGTTTATTTTGTAAAATATTGATTTCAGGAAGATAATTGCAAATGAAACTTTTAAGAATTATATATTTTCCATTACAAGACTAATTGTTAGGAAATTAATTAAATATATTGTTGTTTCTAGAAATTCCAAAACAGGGTATATTTTGTATTTCTGAATCAAATCCAGAAATAATAGTATGGAAACTTGAGTTCATGATTACATTATATGGTGAATAAGAGATTTTTCAGTTAATGTTTCTTTCTTAGAAGGCAAGAGGTAATAAATGAACCAAAAATATTTTATAATAATTAAAAACATTATCACAACTGATATAGTTAAATGAAAATGATTAATATTTATTTTTGATTACATATTTTAATTATTTGAATAAACCATACCTAATTACAAAATGTAAAATTACTAACAAGCGATTTTATAAAATTTAAAATATTTTGCAAAAAATTAATTCGGAACTGATGATAGGCAGATGTTCAGTTGAAAACAAATTTCTTTTATGAATTAATGCTTTCAGTGTCATATAAAATTATTTTGTTTTTCTGATGATAAATAATAAATAATTTAATTCTTATAAAGCAAAATTATTTTTCTCGAGTTTTATATAAATTTATTTTTAAATATGCAAAGTCATAACATTTTTAGTTCTTTTACATGTGAAAGCTGTATAGAAAAGTAATAATATAAATTATTTTAAAAAGTTGAAAGTTATCAAACAAATTATTAAAAGAATCATTGCGCTGTATTTAAAAAACTGGCTGTCCGAATTTGAATACAATTACTTTTATATAGAATTTAAATTTTACTTTCTTATTGAAATATTCCTATAATGGCTATAAATATACTGCCACTAAAATACAAAAAGTCGAAAATTTAAAGTACATGAAAAATATTTAATTGAAATTTCGTTAAAAAAAATAAAACAAAAACATATTTCAATGCATTCTTTATTTATCATGTGAGAAACATGATTTATCCTCATTAGAATCCTCCCAACGTCTCTAAAAAAATGGAGCTATAATATAAATAGAGTGTAGGCGTCATCTCCAAAAAGTAAAAATAAGCGTATAAAGTTATTATTTAAAGCAGATTAATCTCCTCTTCAATATAAGAAACTTTCATTTTAAAAACTCAAATCTTAACAAAAAAAAAAAAAATGATTAAAAAGCTTTTCAAAACTTTCAAAAACTTTTATTTAAAATAAATTCTGATTTTTACGTGATTTTATTTGTGTTTTTAAACTAGCATGAAATATGTGTTGCCAAATATATACTGATTGACCAATATTAAATCACGTGTTCCTTTTTGAATTGCCTGGCTTTCAAAATATAATCAGATTTTATCGTTTCAATATCCAAAAAAGTGTCCAAGGTTTAGTTTATGTTTGCAGAAATTAATCCGTCGGGACGCGTGGAGCCCTATTATGACCCCCAGCCCTTTGTGAACTATTCCTAGAAGACTTCTGTTTATTCTAAGTTAGTCACCACTCTGCCTTTTCAGAGTGTTTAGAAGTATTTCCAGAATCTTTGTTATCTAATGCAGGTTTGGTCAAATACTGAGGGATTATGGGATGACACTGCATGTCTTTTCGTTTTCCTACAGACCAGTTATTTCCACGAGTTGATATGATCAAAGTTTGTTGCTTTTCTTGCATTCACCCTGTTGGTCAAAAAGCCGATTCTATATTCGTAGACTTCTTGCTGAAGTTGAAACTGATGAACTGACATTGACAATGAAGATACATTTTCAGGTCATGAAACCTTTAGTAATCATGAAAAAATATTGAAAGTGGGCTGAAATTTTGGAAATAAGGAAGTAAATAACTCGGAAAGGTTTTTATCAAAAGATAGCATGGGAGGGAAGATGACAGAGGAGGAAAACAAAATTTAGGCAGAAGGATCATACTCGTTGTCGTAATATTGTGTTGCACGTACCTGGTATAACGGTACCAACGAAAGATCCTTTGAAGAGTCGAGTTTTATTCCTCGACGATACCATGATATATTTAAATATAGAGTGATGTAATATATTTATCGAAAAATGTACACCAAACTTTTCTCGTAAAAGAGATGCACGAAACACAGACTATCTAGAAATTCGGGCTTTATTAGGATTATTTATATGTGCGTATTACAAAAATCTTTTCGATTAAATGTACGATATATGTGGGCGATAGATGGATCTGGTATTAGCATTTTCTGCGCAACGAATTTCATAAATTTTTTTGTTTCTTCTACATTGCATTAAATTTGATAATATAAATAACAGGAAACAGAAGTAGTTATTTGACAGACTTAAAGCTACACGGGACTTATTTCAGTTATGTGTTCGAATTGTAAGAAATATTATACACTAAGTGAATATATCACTATTGATGAAAAATTAGAACCTTTTCATAGTCGATTCTCATTTTAAGTCTTATCACAATATAAGATTTTATGTGTTTTAAGCATTGTACTAAGTATTAATAATTAATTTTAATATGTTATAATTAATATTTCAAGTACTACACTATTTATAATATTCCCAATGTCCAAAAGTGAAAGGCGATATTTTTCCAACTAAACAATATAATGTTTTTCAGTTTGGGGTCATTTTATGAACCATTGTATCTTTACGTTTTTTAAGTAGGTGCGTCGTCTATGGTAAATTTAATCATCACTTAAAATATTTTTGTGCCTGAATTTGGTAGTATTTCTAATATTTGAACACTTGCTCCTTTATAAAGTTCTAGATTTATTAAAATTTGTCATATTCTTGTCTCTATTGAATTTGATTTTTCTTGTCTGGATTCTGCATTTAATTGTTCTAATTTCTCCAAGTCCTTTTTATGACCAAATGGAATTGCTCGCTAAAACAGCAATATTTTGCTTCTGGCCATTTTGTTGTTTAGGAGAGGACTTGGCTGGAAATGAAATGGAAAAAACTTGCCAATTAAACAAACGTAACTCTAAAGTGCAAAACTCGCGTTCTTGTTTTATTTTGTCAAATTGCTACATAAATTTCTGGGGTTATTGAACATTGATATACTCCCATGTATATTCGTCCAGCGAAATATGCTTACACATGATAAATTGATATTCGGTAAAAAAATTAATTTTTTATTCTTTTTTCGTTTATAATATACTTTTATTTTATAAGTTCTTCAGAGACAGGCATTATACAAAAAAAAAAAAAAAAAAAACGCAATTATTAGTATGTAAAAAATATTATCAAGTAAAGTGAATAAATTAAATAAACTACATCAAGTAGACAATTCCAGTTATACCTCCATAAATTTGAATTTAAAATATGGAGCATCCCTATAACGTATGCTAATTCAATGATTTTCAAATCGTCTATGCAAATTAAGATGACATACTCCCCTGGGTTTTCAAATAACTTTTCCTGATAACTGCACTTGGGAACAAAGGATTTCGGTAGAGTCCTCTGAAAATTGCATAGGCAAGCCATCTGCTTTTCCATTTGGATATTAGAGCCCATTTCTCAAGGTGCTTTACACCACAGATTGAGAAATTGACTCCAGTATATTGAGAACAGAATATGCTAATACGAATGTCTTGCGCCTGGAAATTGGATGTAATAGCAAATTTTAGATTATCAAAGAGAGACAGATTTTATTCATATTTGTAAGTCCTTTCCATTTCGGACGTGAAAAGGAAGTTTTGAAATATTGGATTTTGTAATTATAATTAGTAACTTAATTTTATGACTTTTATTTGTTTTTTTTATTTTTAATAAGTATTTTTCTGAAATAAACTCAATTAAAAAATTTTCTTTTTTTTCTATTTTTATATATAAATTATGGGATTCGAGTAGTTTTTTTGTAATTTGAAATTTTTTGTTTATTATTTATTTGAATTTTATTAATATATTCTAATTCACATTAAAAAAAAACGTTATTAAATAGAATAAAATACTAAATAAATATTAGAAAAACAAATAAATACACAAACATTACAGTGTTAACACGTTAACACTGTTAATGTGTTAACGATAAATAAACGTTTGAATAAAAAAAAAATCTGATTTTATTGAAAATGTATGTGTAATAAATATGTATGTTTTAATTAGGTATAAAACTTGAAAGTTTGTGATTTTTAATTCTTAATATATTTAAAAGCTTGACTAGCTGTGCCATACTCATCTAGATTTAAGAATGCCCAAATGCAAATACACTGGCGATATCAGTTGCATTAACTGTTTTCAGAGACAAGACTGAATGGCGACAGGTCTAGCTGTTCCGGATTTATGGAAAATTACGCACATCGATGCTTGTCAAAATATATACATTTGAAATGATAGGTTTAAAAATAGAATTTGTTGAAATGGGTTAAATTGATATCTATTATTTTATAAAAAATATTGATTTTTTTTATTTTCCATTAAATTTTGAACTTTTAAGAACAAAACATGAAAAATAAAGCGATAAAAAAGTTCAAAATTTATCATATATAATTTATCATTTTTAGTAGGATTGATAATTGAAATGTATAGTTAAGAATTAATTGTTAAATTATCTGTAAGGCTTTATTTACCTGTAAAGATTATTATTAATTCTATATTTGAAATATAATGTAATCTTGCTTGACATATTCCCAGAATTACGTATAGTTACATATTTATTATATACACTTATGAATTTGTCTTTCTATTTTTAAATGCAAAAAAGGAGAAAATATTCGTTTTTATAACTGAACTCAATTTTTTAGATGTTATCAAACAAGAATATTACAATGTTAATGTACATAAATGCGTATATTAAGAAACGAAAATGTTAATGAATATAATTCACTAGAAGATCATTGTTTAATAACATCAGATTTTGTTTTATATTAATTACATAAATTAATTTCTTTGTGAATATTACATGATTATCTAATATTTCTGTAATATATCTAAGCCAAAATAATTTTTTTTGTGCTTTGCTTGGACTTTTTTTTTTGTGCTAATAATTTTCACGGCTTAAAATAAATATTTGTTCTTCAATTATCAGATACATTATTTATCTTATAATATTATGAAAAATGGTTTTATGCAATAATTAAATCTACTATAGCGAAAAAACATTATAATGCAGGCTATAATTGCTCCAAACTGTAGTGATAAAATTATCTCTGAGGTTTCCCCATTATCTGACTAAAATTATATTAGGAAACAACGACGTTATTATATTATTTCTTACTAGAATAATAAGATTTTATTTCAACTCCCTATAGATAATAGTATTTCGATATTATTATTGAACAAATCTTTATGTTATTAAATACATTATTTCTTTTGATGTGAGTAATTATTTTTTTAAAATATTTTAATCACTTAAGTAAAAAAAAAACCACTTATTTATACGGAAAAATATTATATAAATATATATATATTACTTAAAATATTTTTAGTTTAAACCCAGACTAAATTATAATTATAACCTTAAGCATATTCCTTATCAAGAGCAGTATTATTTTAAGCAATAAAGAATAAACTGTAAAAAATGCCACATTATATACAGTAACTGAATAGAATTTCGCAAATATTTATTAAAAAAAAAATGTTCCTTGTTTAATCAAAATAGTTTCAGTCGGCCTGAATATACTTTTGACTAAATTAAAAAAAAAAAAAAAAATTCTTTAGCATTTGAAAAACACTTGGGCCATTGATCATAAAGGCTGCATTAATTTATAGGAAATCAAACCATTGTACTGAATGTTCTGGAATAAAAGATGATTTAGGAATTGAATAGTGAATAATGTCTTTTTAAATGTCAAGTCTTTGAAAAACGCATGATATACTATACGTTTTATATTTTCATTAAATCTGAATTTTACAAAATATTTACGATATAACTTGATATTAAAGCATTCTGTGTTTTAAAAGTTGTATTCCAGATATTTTATTAATAATATTTTATTTAATATTTTATGAAAAATATTTTTTTATTAATATTTCTAATTTTAGTAAAAATAAATAAATATATTTCTTTTCTAAATATTATTTTTTATTCAATTTTTATTGTGGGATTTTTTAAGAAGACATTAGGGCAAATTACTTGATTTGATCAAGTTAAATATTTAATTTACACTTAGAAATAAACTTTGATATAAAAATAAACTTTTAAACTACCTAGCTAAAAACTTTTAATATATATATATATATATATATTTGTATACAGGGTGTATCTAATATATTTGTCAAAAATGTAAAGGCAAGCAGAAAAAATAAAAATAAATAGAATTACTGTGATAATTTCGCTTATAAGTGTTATTACACAAGAAAGATAAATTCAATATGTAAGTGAAAAAGACAAGCAATATTACAAGAAACACACTTTGGAATGATTACATTTTTTATAATAGTTGCCAAAAAATACGACTGCTATTTATGATTCTGGTGGCGCATGACATGCATTAGCAAAAATAGCAGATATGACACGCACTAACAGACTTGCCCTTATATCATATATCAATAGATTGGACTTTCGTAGATCATGTCCTTGACATAGCCCACTTGAGTAAATGATTTAATCATAAAAATGTTTGTTTATGACTGTAACAACCTTTTACTACCTATTTGTACTCATACGTATATTCCCTATGTACTACATTTACTCTCACCATTCTTCAATCAAAAAAACAAATCCACTTATTTCGGTCCTCTACCATAAGAGTTCCTGACTTTACATTTTTGACAGATATTTTAGAGAAATTTTGTATATATTTAAATATCCTATATTATCTTACAATAAATATAGCCAATCTCTTTGATATTTCTTTGAATAACATTATTCTCATATATTGATTCTTCGATAAATATATATTGTTTCTTATAATTAAGAAAAATATGTTCATTTAAACAATAATTAATTAAAGTTATGTCATGTAAATACCATAAGAATTCTTTTTATTCCTACTGATGTATTCCTTTTTCATAACATGTTCTGACAAAGCAACTATGCGTTGTATGCATTAAATATTTTCTTATCGGGTTAGAAGGGCAAGTGTTTTATGAGAATCGAAATTTTAGAAATATTTATTAATAGAATGTTACACAAAGGTAACGGAGAAAAATTTAAATATATGGAAGTTTTCTCATCGCATTGCATTACTTAAAGCCGTACTTCTTATTGCGATGTCTGATTGTTCAAGAAGATTTAAATTAAACGTTGAAGTTAACTATTACCTAACTTATTTTTTACCTTTTTCTTCAGGCACTCCTAATAGACACTAAGACGAACCTTTCTCCTTCTAAAGATAGGTGCCTGATTTCTGGCGGGCTAAAAATGATCTCATCCCAGATCGTCACCCAATTGGCTCCTCGAACCTGTCACCGGAATCACTTCCTAATCACCACCTGGCTTTACACTGGGGATACTTTTCAAGAAAACCCGTCTGCCCTCTTTCAAACACAACCCTCCAGACAACCCTCGAAAGAGAGAAATCTCGCAATTTGCAGAGTTCGAATTAGTACGGAGCTCTCGGAACTTGGGCTCGATTACATCAAGAGAGCCGAGTTATGTTTCTGACGTGGGAAAATGAGCGCGTTTAATTAACTACGCTAATGTGACTTCCAAGTGACAGGCTTCGCTCCGTTCTTAATTATTCTCGGGGAGAGTTCGTCGAACAATACCTCCCCTCACGTGTGGTCATTAGTTATTCAGAGAAATTTATTATTCGTTGGCGGCAGTCTCTGGGCTGTGCGGATGGATTTGGTTCCGGGAATGGACCTTTTATAATTCATCTGGGGGTCTTTCTTTTCGGGTCGTTGTGGTTAGTTAAAATGACCACTTTATGGAATGGGGAAGTTATCTCACCCGCCGGCGTGTTATCCATAAGTCACTGGGAACGTTCCAAACATTGACACATTTACACACTTCTAGGCGACAAAACTGATTAAATATATCCATTGCCGTACTTATTTCCATCCAATAGGTCCCTGTGATTTGGTAAATTTTTGAATAAGTTATTATTTTCACATCCGTAACCATTTGGAAAGATGGAATACTGATTTATAAAAGGATGAAATTGTGTGGCATTGAAGCATTCCATGATCAACTTTATAAACGTCGGTGGCTAATTATTAGTAAAGATTCGATAATGTCGCGGTGGTTTATAAATTGTTAAAACATTTGCGTTTGGTAAAGCTGATTGAGGTAGATTGTAATTTCAAGGTGGATACTCAGAAATATAATACTTTTATCAAAACATGTGATAATCTAATTTATACAAGAGGTAGGTACTGTTTCAGAATTCAGCAATATGCATCATATATATATATATATATATGTTTTCTCACAGTAGAACTCCCACGTGCTTCAATTATATTTACACCAGCAATTCTCACAAGAGGAATGAAGGGGGAACACTGATTATATAAAATACCTTTCGGGGTAATGGCATCTAATACAGCATCTGTAAATCAATACATCAATGTAATATAATCAATACAAAAAAATGAACTACTCAAAATTAAAATAAAAATAGATTTTGATACTTTGTTTTTATTTTATTTTTTGATATATTACATTTATTTTAATGTATCATTTTAAATTGAATGTCAATAGAAATAATATTAAAATGCACTTTTATGGAATGGAGAAACAGCTTAAATAGCTGTCTGACACATCTTTTTAGCGTATCATGTTAAAATGTGTTTATTGTTGAAACTTCGTTAGTTTAATTTAATCATTTAATTTTTATTGCTCTGTTCAAATGAAGTTAACTTCAGTTGCAATGTTAATTTATTTTCATTAGATTAGTTATTTAGCTACTAGAGTAAGAAAAAAAAAAATGTTTACATTTCAATGGTTTGCTTATCACAGGATTTTGAGTTTATAATCTACATCGATAATACTTCTGGAAAATATTCTTATAGAGATTCTAATTAAAACTACAGTGAAAGATTTCTTAAAATAGCTAATAAATTATGTAAATCCACAGAACTGTTTTGCAATTGATTAGTAATCGAAATATATATAATGTCACAAAACAAAAACAAGCTGCCTGGAAAAGTTTCTTACACTCGCTATTAAATGATGTACATCAACAGAACTGTTTCCGGAAACTAGTGGGGCATAGGGTAACAAAATATGGGTGTTGAGTTTTTAACACTTAGTGTAGCACAAACTCCGCAACATATCTGCTTTTCTAAGGGTGAATGGCGTTGGGTCTAAGAAAAAAATAAAAAACAATTAGGTTTCATTACAATTTCTGATTTTTTAAAAAATCTCTACTTTACATGTAAAATTGCTATGTTACTACTAGTTTATCTAGATCTTTATAAGCCAGAATTTTCAGTTATTACCTCCTAAGATTTATTATTTATCCAATAATTATTATCTTTGGGTTAAAACTCTTGGGTTTCTAAACCACCAATGATTGTTTCATACTTACAGGGGATAATTTTGAAAGTATAACATTCTACTTCAAAACAAAATAAAAATATTTTTTTTATCAATTACTTTGCTTTTAATTTCGTCTATCAAAGTTTTGCATCGCCTTCACGTTTTCATTTATTAAGCAATACATTGTTATTGCATGTATGCATATTTCCGAAACAGAAAGAAAGCATCATACATGATTGCTACACAATAACTTTTCCTTAGGGTGTTGATACAGGTTTTCCTTCTTTCTGATCAATATAACGTGAGCGGCATTGTAATGGTAGAAGGCAACAAGCGATAGAGAAGGCTTCCCGCCTCTGACAATCATCGAAGCTGTTCTCCGTGCACCTCCAAGAATTACTATAGCACCTTCCGCTACCCCCTACTGTCTAGCCTGTTATCCTGTTGGAACAGATGCTTCAAGAACGATGGGACGGGGATGTTCCAGAATGTTTTATAAGGCTGTCTGATCGCCTGTGGCGCTGCATTTTTTTTACCTTAGTAAACAAGTTTTTTTTTTTTTTTTTTCAATATGGTTTTCATGTGTGCTGGATAAAGTAAGGGTTCAAATAGTTCTTCATGGTGAAGCAATTTCGCTATCTAACCATAGAATATTTTATATCTTAAAAAAATGGCAGTGGTTTTATATGGGCTATTTAACTTGAATCTCGGACTAAAGGGCATTTTAAAGTGTTCACTTTGGAGATGAATGGTTTTTCTGGGAAGAAAGACTGTAGGAATATCAGTAAGTACTTATACTTATACAGAGGAGAAATTTCTGTTTAGAATATTCTGTTTACTTTACCCTGATCCTAACCTGAGAGCACACAGATTTCCTCTTCCCTTCTTTGTTATGTGCATATTCTCCTCTCGGATGAGCAAAGATTGGCCATAGTTTGAGCAGTTTGGAAGAAAGCTATTTTCGGACTAACCTTCGTAGAAGAGCTCTTTTCTTCCGAGGAATTTTGAACTTAAACCTTCTAAATGTCACGCATCCAAGGTTTAAATCTTCACAGGAAACCTAAAATTTACTGTCAGTCGTGATGGCAAAACAGAAACTGAATATGGGCTTGAAATATTTGATATTATATTAAATTTTTTGATATCAAAAAAAAAAAAAAAAAAAAAAGAAATGAAGCTTTTACATCAAATTTTAACTTATGGTTATACTGATTATTGCTTTCATTTTTCATTTTTTTAACTAAAAAAAATTTAAACAAAGACAAAATGTTTTAAATAGTTAAAATTAATATGAAGAATTAGTTGGTAAAAATTTTATGCATTAAATTTCATTACATTATTCTTTTTAGTTTGTAAAGATTTTTTATCTTCTATTTCCTATAAAATAACCAAATCGATTTATTTGGTCCTCTCTACCCAATTTTACATATTTTGAAATGATTTAGAGAAACTCTGTATACATTAAAATATGCTATTAAATCCTATAATGAATATAATCATTTTTAATCCATGATTTTTTGTCGAATAATATTAACCCTAATTCTCTAAATCAAAGTAAACTTAGTTATAACTGTCTTTTAACTAAGAAAAATATGTTTATTAAGGCAGTAATTGATTAATATTACATCATGTAAATACTGTAAGAATTATTTTTATTCTTACTGATGTATTGCTTTTTCATAACACGTTCTGATAAAGCAACTATGCAACTATGTAACTATTTGTTAAATAATATAGAAGATATTTCATTTTCTTGGGTCTTAATTGCATCAAAATTTTATAAATCTTTATTAATATGTATATTATTACGTAAATGTAGCCAGGAAAAAAAAATTAAATGTATAGAAATTTTCTCATCGCATTGCATTACATAAAACCCATATGTATTATTGCGATGCCTGGGTTTTCAAGGAAATTTAAATTAAACGTTTCAGATAACAATTATCTAAATTTATTTCTTTCAGCTCCTCTGCCTTTCATCAGGTACTTGTAATAGACACTAAGAAGAACTCATCTCCTTCCAAAGAAAGGTATCCTATTTCTGGCGGGCTAAAAATTATCTCATCAAAGATCGTCACCCAAATGTCTTCTCGAACCTGTCACCGGAATCACTCCCTAATCACCACCTGGCCTTACAAGGGGACACTTTTCCAGTAAACCCGTCTACCCTCTCTAAAACACAAACCGCCAGACACCCTCGCCAGAGAGAAATCTCGCAATTAGTAGAGCTCGAATTAATACGGAGCTCTCGGAACTCGGGCTTGATTACATCAAGAGAGCCGAGTTATGTTTCTGACGTGGGAAAGTGAGCACGTTTAATTAACTACGCTAATGTGACATCCAAATGACAGGCTTCGCTCGGTTCTTAATTATTCTCGGGGAGGGTTCGTCGAACAATACCTCCCCTCACGTGTGGTCATTAGTTATTCAGAGAAATTTAGTATTGGGTGGCGGCAGTCTCTGGGATGTCCGGAAGGATTTGATTCCGGGAAATGGACCTTTTATAATTCATCTTTCTTTTCGGGTCGCTGTGGTTAGTTAAAAGGACCACTTTATGGCTTGGGAAAAGTTATCTCACCCGCCGGCGTGTTGTCCATAAGTCATCGGGACCGCTCCAGACATGGACACATTTACACAAGGCCAGGCGGCAAAACTGATTAAATATATCTATCTATTGCATACCTATTTCCAGCCTATAGGTCCCCGCGATTTGATCAATTTTTGAATAAGTTATTATCTTCACATCCGTTGCAAAATGGAATTCTGATTTATGAAAAGGATGGAATTGTGTGGCGTTGAAGCATTCTATGATCAACTTTATAAACGCAGTTTCTAATTAAGAGTAAAGATTCGATAATGTGCCGTTGGTTTATTAATTGTTAAATCATGTGCATTTGGTAAAGCAGAGTGAGTTAGATTTTAATTTCAGGCTGGATAGTTAGTTGATAAAACGGTTATTACTCAGAGATATAATACTTTTATGAAAACGCGGAATAATCTAATTTATACATGAGTTAAGTATTGTTTCCGAATTCAGCAATATGTATCATATATATTTGTATATACTTGTCTGTGTATACATGATATCTCTTGTGCTCTAATTATGTGTACATCAGCAATTCACGCAAGAGGAATGAAGAGGGAACATTGATTACATAAAGGCCTTTAAGTTAAGTTTAGCTCACGAGGGATAAACTGATCAGGACCTACAGTTTTAAAGTGGATTCCGAACCCCGAACAAACACGCATGCCACCGCCAGGATTTAATCCAGAAACCTGTGATAAAGGCTTTTAGGGGTAACATAAATAACAATTTAGTTTTTTTTTGAATTCTTTCTTTCACATAATCTTTACTTTAAATGTAAAATTACTATGTTACATTTTCAATCAGTTTATTTAGATCTTTATAGTCTTTATTTAGATCTTTTTGTTATTACCTCTTATTATTATTTCAGTTATTATCATTAGTCTCTACCTCTTCAGTTATTCAGTTATTACCTTTCAGTACTTACTTAGATTCTTAAAATAATTAGTTCAGAAAAATATGCATTAAGTTTTATTTAAAACAATGAAAAAGAGGGATAGATAGAACAGAGTGAAAAAGAGAAAAGTGCAAAATTCCTGTGATGCAGGTACATGCATATGTACAGCAAAAGGTTCACTAAAACTTAATGATCAATGGAGGTGAGTCCGTGAGAGAACTTGATAATTCTCGTAAAGATCACTCATCTGTGCCATTTCTCGGTGGAGGTGGAAGTCGGGAGCGGGGAAGACACTTCGTCGAATTATCCAATTAGAAAATTGCCCGTAAAAGACAAGAGCATGAAACATTTTTCACAGGAGGCTGCACATGGAATTCATTTTGCATTCGTCGCGTTGAAAGCGAATAATGAACGAATAGCGTAAATAGTGTTAAGTTATGTGAATGAAGGTGGAATTTTGGGAAGACAGCGAGAAATGGGATGACTAGTGAGCAACGTGGAAGAGTTGATGAGGGGGATAGGTACACTGAAGCGGACGTTATGGGGTAAACGGTTGATATGTCCAATTTAAAAGGTAATTTAATTTCGCGCTAGTTTATTTTAAGTCAATCATACTTCTTAGATATAAAATAAATTGTGATTATAATTAATATTGATTTCAATGCTACTAATCAACTGAAATCTAATTTAAAGTCATAAAAAATGCTATTTATATTTTAATTATGATAATGATCAATTTTTAGTAGATATAAAATTAATTATAAGAAAATTTGATTTACAATTAACCTAAGACCTATTTTGAAAAATTATAGCGCTATGAACATATTGGAATTATTTGTTTATACATATGTATGTTAAATTTTAGTCTTTAATCTATTTATTATGCATATATATTTTATTAGTAAGGATTTATATGGCAAGTACTATATTTCCAAAACAAATAAAAGAAATGTGAATAATAATTTAGCTGTTATTAAGCAACAACTATCTAATCTAATATCATGAAAAATTGTTTTTTTATATTTATCATAATTATAAAAAATATTCTGCCATTTCCTAACTGATATAAGACAAACTCAATGAAAATATATAATTTTACAAAATAAGAACAGTTGCCAAAAAAATAAAGAAAGGAAAAATAAAATGTTCATGAATTTCTGGGAAAGAAATTATTTGCAATTACATAATATGTGAACCTCTGTAATGAAATGAATCAAATCTAATTAAATAAATATTTTCTAAATGAGATACATTCAAACTGGTGATTAACTCTTAAATTAACCAACAAGATAAAATTTTGTGAATCCATAATTTTCTTTTTGGAACATAGAACATAATTTTAAACAAAATAACAGTTAATTAGTTCCTTGTCTCAAATGAATTCTTTTAATTCATCAACGGTAAATATGTGAGAATGTAACAAAACCATCGTCCTTGTTTAATCAAAATAGTTTCAGTCGTCTTGAATATAGTTTTGATTAAATTTTTTTTAAAAAATTTTACTCGGCATTTGAAAAACACTTTTGCCATTGATCATACAGGCTGCGTTAATTTATAGGAAGGCAAATCATTGTTAATGTACTGGAATAAGGATTCAGGAATTGAATAGCGAATAATGTCTTGTTAAATGACAAGTCTTTGAAAAATGTATGATTTACTATATGAATTTGAAAAGTAAAGCTTTATATTTTTGATTAATCACAATGTTTCAAAATATTCCCAATATACCTTGATTTTAAAGCATCTTGTATTTTGAAAGTTGCATTCAAGATATTTTTTTAATAATATCTTAATTAATTAATATTTTATTCAAAATATTTTATTGCTGATATTTCTAATTTTAGTAAACATAGATAAATAAACATATTTTTTTTCTAAATATTATGTTTTATTCATTTTATATAGTGGTTTTTTTTTTATAGAGACATCAGTGCAATTTACTTGTTTTGATAACAATTTAATTTCTATTTTGGAAAAGGCTTTAATATGAAAAGAAATTTAAAAGCTCTGAATAAAAATTATGTATATATATATATACATATATATATATATATATATATATATATATATATATATATATATATATATATATATAAAGTATATAAGTATATAATAAGAAAGTACAAAGATAAACAAATGGGATATTGGAATAACTGTGAGAATTTTGCGTGTTAGTGTTATCATATAAGGAAGATAAACACAATATGACAACAAGACAGTGTTGTTATAAGAAACATTATTTGGAATGATTAAATCTTTTATAATACTTGCCAAAAAAGGCGATCACCAACAGTAATTCAAGATTCTCATAGCGCATGACATGCATTACCAATAATACCAGATATGACACGTACTATCAGATGTGTCCTTACATCGATCAAAGGGACTTTCGTAGATCATGTTTTTGACATATCCACCTTGAATAAATGATTCAATAATTGAAATGTTTTTTTGCTTGTAATTTTACATGTAATTGTAATTTGCTTGTAATTTCCTTACGTACTACATTGACACTCATAATTTCTACTCTGATATCGCATAACCATATCTTCATATATAGATCATGATTTTACATTTTTACCACATATTTTACAGAAACCTTGTATTTATTAAAATATGAAAACTACATTTCTTCTTTGATATTTGTTCGAATAACATTAGTCCTCATGCTAAAAATATATAACATTTTATAACAATAACAATATGCGCGTTAAAACAATAATTGACTCAAATTATATCATGTAAATACTCTAAGAATACATTTTATTCCTACTAATACATTCCTGTTTCATAATACGCTTTCGACAAAAACGATATGTGTTAGTATATCCTAAATGTTATGGAAGATTTTTCTTATCTTGCGTCTTAAGTTTTCTGATCTTATTGCATTATATAAGACCGCTACGTCTTATTACGATGCCTGGATTTTCAAGAAAATATAAAGTAAACGTTGAAGCTAACTATTACCTAAACTTATTTCTTTTAGATCCTCAATCTTTCTTCAGAGACATGTAATAGACACTAAGACGAACTCATCTCCTACCAAAGAAAGGTGTCTGATTTCTGACGGGCTAAAAATTATATCATCCCAGATCGTCACCCAACTGGCTCCTCGAACCTGTCACCGTAATCACTCCCTAAACACCACCTGGCCTTACACGGGGACACTTTTCCAGAAAGCCCTCTCTCAAACACAACCCTCCAGACACCCACGCCAGAGAGAAATCTCGTAATTAGTAGAGCTCGAATTAATACGGATCTCTTGGAACTTGGCCTCGATTACATCAAGAGAGCCGAGTTGTGTTTCTGACGCGGAAAAATTAGCGCGTTTAATTAACTACGCTAATGTGACTTCCAAGTGACAGGCTTCGCTCGGTTCTTAATTATTCTCGGGGAGGGTTCGTCGAACAATGCCTCCCCTCATGTGTGGTCATTAGTTATTCAGGGAAATTTATTATTGGGTGGCGGCATTCTGTGGGCTGTCCGGATGGATTTGGTTCCGGGGAATGGACCTTTTATAATTCCTCTGGGAGGTCTTTCTTTTCGGGCCGTTGTGGTTAGTTAAAAGGACCACTTTATGGATTGGAGAAATTTATCTCACCCGCCGGCGTGTTGTCCATAAGCCATCGGAACCGTTCCAGACATGGACACATTTACACACGGTCCGGCGACAAAACTGATTAAATATATCTATCTATTGTTATACCTATTTCTATCCAATAGGTACGTGTGGTTTGGTCAATTATTGAATAATTATTATTTTAACATCGATTGCAAGATGGAATTCTGATTTATTAAAAGGACGGAATTGTGTGGCATTGAAGCAGGCCATGATCAACTTCATAAACGTCAGTGGCTAAATAACAGTAAAGATTACATAATGTGGAGGCGGCTTATAAATTGTCAAATCATTTGCATTTGGTAAAGCAGAGTGAGTTAAATTTTAATTTCTGGATGGGTAGATAGTTGATAAAATGGTTATTACTCAGAAATATAATACTTTTATCAAAACACGTCATAATCTATTTTATACATGAGTCGAGTTATTGTTTCAAAATCCTGCAATATGTATCATATATATATATATATATATATATATATATATATATATGTCTGTGTATACATGTTTTCTCTACAGTACATCTCCATCGTGCTCCAATTATGCGTACACCAGCATTTCACGCAAGAGGAACGAAGGTGTAACATTGATATATAAAAGACCTTTAAGAGTAATGCATGGGAGAAAACCCGGATTGATTGCTGATCAGAGATTCTTATGCATATTCTTTAAGTTACCATTCAATCTCCTTGATTCTGTACAGGTTTCGTGTTCGAGCCTCATTATGCCATAGATGTTTGTAGTGGTTCGGAATCCACTTTAAACTGTATGTACCAGTCTTTTTAGTCTAAAGTGTGCACAAGATGTCCGTAGAGAGACAAACCACACCCAAACAAACCTTGATTTTGTATGCAGCGCTTGTAATGGCCCCCACCACCGAAACAAACTTTGGAATGATTACAATTTTTTACAATAGTTGCCAAAAAGTTAGACAGTTAACAATAATTTAAGATTTTTGTTGGCACATGAAATGCTTTAGCAAAGGCCAGATATGATAAGTAATAACAGTCTTGCTTTTTTATCCCTCATAGATCGATGGGACTGCCGTAGTTGTTCTGGACAAATCCGCCTTGTATCAATGGTTTGTTTGTGATTTTACATGCTTTTTTCCAGTAATAATATCTTCCTTAGGTACTACATTTACTTGCACCATTTCTGCTCTCAAATCTCATAATAAAATCTTTTTATTTCGGAACTCTCTTCTTGACTTTACATTTGTGCCAGATATTTGAGAGAAACCTTGTATATATTAAAATATGGAAACTACATTTACTTTTTGATATTTCTTCTAATAACATTAATCCTCATTCTGTAAATATATACTATTTCTTAAAGTTGAGGAAAAATATGTTCATTTAAATAATAATTGATTAAAACTATATCATGTAAATACTGTAAGGGTTATTTTTTTTTATTGATATATTCATTTTTCACAATATGTTCTGACAAAACAACTATTTGTTAGTATATGTTAAGTGTTACAGAAGATTTTCCGTATCTGTTACCAGCGGATTCTTTTTAAAATCTTTGAAATTTAGAGGTCTTTTTCAATATACTATTAGACAAATGTAACCGGAGAAAAATTTAAATATATGGAATATTTCTTATCGCATTACATTACATAAGATCCGTATCTCTTATAACCATGTGTGGGATTTCAAGAAAAATTAAATTAAACGCTGAAGATAACTATTATCTAAACTTATTTCTTTTAGCTCTTCCATCTTTCTGGCGGGGACTAAAAATTATCTTATCCCAGATCGTTACTCGATTGGCTCTTCGATCCTGTCACCGGAATCACTCCCTAATCAACACCTGGCCTTACACGGGGACACTTTCCCAGAAAACCCTCTCTCAAACACAATCCTCCTGACATCCTCGCCAGAGAAAATCTCGCAATTAGTTGAACTCGAATTAATATGGAGCTTTCGGAACTCGGGCTCGATTACATCAAGAGAGCCGAGTTATGTTTCTGACGTGGGAAAATGAGCGCGTTTAATTAACTACGCTAATGTGACTTCCAAGTGACAGATTTCGCTCGGTTCTTAATTGTTCTCGGGGAGTGTTCGTCGAACAACGCCTCCCCTCATGTGTGGTCATTAGTTATTCAGAGAAATTTATTGCTGGGTGGCGGTAGTCTCTGGGCTGTCCGGATGGATTTGGTTCCGGGGAATGAACCTTTTATAATTCATGTGGGGGTCTTTCTTTTCGGGTCATTGTGGTTAGTTAAAAGGACCAGTTTATGGATTGGGAAAAGTAATCTCACCTGCCGGCGTGTTGTCCATATGTCATTGGGACCATTCCAGACATTGACACATTTATACACGGCTATGCGACAAAACTGATTAAATACATTGCCCATTGCCATACCTATTTCCATCCAGTAGGTACCGGTGATTTGGTCAATTTCTGAATAAGTAGTTATTTTCACATTCGTTGCAAGATGAAATTCGGATTTATTAAAAGGATGGAATTGTGAGGCGTTGAAGCATTCCATGATCAACTATATAAATGTCAGTGGCTAATTAGGAGTAAAGATTCGAAAATGAGAAGGTTGTTTATAAATTGTTAAATCATTTGCATTTGTGAAAGCAGAATGAGTTAATTTTAATTTCGGGCTGGATAGTTAGTTGATAAAAGGGGCTATTACTTAGAAATATACTACTTTTATCAAAACACGTCATAATCTAATTTATACATGAGTGGAGTATTGTTTCGGAACTCAGCAATGTGTATCATATATATGTATATATATATATGTCTGTGTATAGTATATAAAATATTCATTTACAGCTTTTTTCGCCCTTTTAAGTCACGCAACAGCTCAAATCTGGACGAGTTTTAAGGGGAAATAAGCTCATTTCAGAAAATATGAAAATGAAAAAAATATATACACAACTTAATGAATATTAGGTTGTGAAATTTTAAAATATTAGTTGTCCGTATAATTTTTTTTTCTCTCAGAAGATGCTATTTTGAACTTTTATGTACCTTTTCTTAAGACAACAGGACTGTCAAATATTTTTACTTAAATCGACTGAGTCTATAACTTTACTTTTTCGAATAATATTCAAAACAAAATAAATTCTTTATTATCCTCAGCTTAATCAAAAAAAAAAATTTTATGTATATAAAAAGTTCAAATATATAAGTCAAGTATATAAGTATTTATTCAAGTAAAAATGTAAACCAAATAAATTAAGTGGATCCATATAGGATCGCATCAATTAATCCACTTCTTAAATCTCATATTTGAATACAAATATGTGATTTAAGCCTTTCGCATGTACTGACTTTTGATATCTCTTAAAAATGAATAAATCATGAAATTTTTCATGATTAATTATTAACAATTTTTTTAAACTTTAATAACATTTTATTGTTAAATATTTTTAATTACTAATTTATTTTTTAAAATATTTGTAATAAATAGCTGACTTCAACTAAAACATTTTGATTCAAATGGTAAATTTTTAAGTTGAAACTATCAGTAAAACAACAAATCTCTGCCAATAACCAACTTTGAAATTATAACGTTATACTTCAAAATAAAATAATGAAGCTTTTATCAATCTCTTTGCTTTTACTATCCTCTATCAAAGTTTTGCATCGCCTTCACGTTTTCATTTCTTAAACAACACATTGTTATTGCATGCATTCATGATTCTGAACCAGAAAGAAGCATCATACATGATTGCTACACAATTTTCGTTAGGGTGTTAATACAGGTTTTGCTTTTTTCTGAACAATCTAACGTGAGCGGATTGTAATGGCAGACAGCAACAAGCGATAGAGAAGGCTTCCCGCCTCTGACAATCAT
This sequence comes from Caerostris darwini, assembly GCA_021605075.1. Classification (NCBI taxonomy): domain Eukaryota; kingdom Metazoa; phylum Arthropoda; class Arachnida; order Araneae; family Araneidae; genus Caerostris; species Caerostris darwini. Next base: position 22,611 of record BPLQ01012792.1, read on the forward strand.
CGAAGCTGTTCTCCGTGCACCGCCAAGAATTACTACATCACCTTCACCTACCCCCTACTGTCTAGCCTGTTTCCGATGATAACTTATCCTGTTGGAACAGATGCTTCAAGAAAGATGGGACGGGGATGTTCCAGAATGTTTTATAAGGCTGTCTGATCGGCGGTGGTACTGCATTTTTTTTTACCTTAGTAAACAAGTTTATTTTTTCAATATGGTTTTTCGTGTGTGCTGGATAAAGGAAGTTTTCAGATAGTTGCTTCATGGTGAAGCAATTTCGCTATCTAACCGTTGAATATTTTATACCTAAAAAAAATGGCAGTGGTTTTATATGGGTTATTTAACTTGTAGCTCGGACTAGAGGGCATTTTAAAGTGTTCACTTTGGAGATGAATGGTTTTTCTGGGAAGAAAGCCTTTAGCAATATCTGTATGTACTTATACTTACAGAGTAGAAATTTCTTTTTAGAATATTCTGTTTACTTTACCCTGATCCTAACCTGAGAGCACACAGATTTCCTCTTCCCTTCTTTGTTATGCGCATATTCTCCTATCGGATGAGCAAAGATTGGCCATGTTTTGAGCAGTTTGGAAGAAAGCTATTTCCGGACTAACCTTCGTAGAAGAGCTCTTTTCTTCCGAAAAATTTTGAACTTAATCCTTCTAAATGTCAAGCATCCAAGGTTTAAATCTTCATACGAAACCAAAAATTTACTGTCAGTCGTAATGGAGAAATAGGGCCTGAGTATGGGCATGAAATATTTGATATTATAATAATTTTTTTATATTAAAAGTGGAATAAAGCTTTTGTATTAAACTTTAACTCTTGGTAATACTGATTATTGCTTTTAATCTTCATTTTCTTTTTAGCTAAAAAAAATATAATAAATCATTTTAAGTAAAAAACATTTAAAAAAACATGAATAAAAAAGCATTTTAAGCAAAATAAAATTAAAAAATTAAATAGTTAAAAAAATTAATATGAAGAATTAGTGTATGCATTAAATTTCATTACATATATATATTTGTTTTTTTTGTCAAAGATATTTTAACTTCTATTTCCTAACTGCTATACTTCCTTAGTTAAAATATTTGTATGAAACAAAAAAATATATATATTATCAGAAGAGACAGGTAATTAGGACCTGGGTATGCAAGAGAACTATAAAAATTTTCGATATCAAAGAATTAAACATATTTTTTTTTATATATTAACACTGGATGTTATTCCTATTTTACATTAAATTGGTTTTTTTTCTAAAATTATTTTTTAAATCAAGAATTCATTAAAGAATAAAACAACAGGATTTTTATTTTAACAGAGTAATTTAATTCATCGAGCATAAAATTACTTTTTTTTTTTTTTTTCATATTCGAAACAATTATTTTTTTTTACTTTTATTACAGGAACATTTGGTAAATTCTGTTGTCGTGGTCATTATTATAATGATCTTTAATAATTTTTATCAAAAGTGAAATATAATAAATATATGTTAAACTTATGGATATTTAAATTAAAAAAAAAAACGAGAAAATATCTTTTCTATAAATTAATTTTTAATTTTAGTTGTTTTATTAAAAAAAAAAAAAAAAAAATAAAAAAAAAAAAATAAATTAGGATATGAAAGTATTTAAATCACAATGATGATCTATAATTAAATATATTTCCTAGTGGTATTATATGGTATTGTATTATTCATGTTAGAATGTAATGAATATCTGATAAGTAAATGGCATTCTATTTCATAATGAATATTTAGCGAAACAATGAAAACAAAATAAAATCCATTAAATATTACTTGTAAAACCGATTACGCAAATAATGGAGACAATTATTTCCAAAAAATATAATATTTTATTTAAATAAAGGATGTGCATGTCTATAAATTACTTCATGAATTTCTTCAATTTAGCATAAACAGCAATTTACTCCTCATTATTTCTGTGAGAACAAAATAGACATGAATAATTATATTTCTGTAGAATTTATTTAAGTAATTTGGAATGCATATAAGTAGTATGTTGTAATATTTCTAAAGTGAAAAAGATTCAAGATGAATAAAATATTTAAAATATTCAATTTTACGGTGATGTATGCTTAATATTAATTAGATAAAAGTAATATCTGAGTTCTCTGGTGTGGAATATTGTGCCATTGAAAGGTAATTATTTGTCGAAAAACTAATTAAATATATTTATTCAATTAATACAAATATTTTTAACATATGTAGACTCTAGTATTATTTGAAAAATATTTATTTACAGTATATTAATGCCGATACTTTTTACATCTTATATATAAGGCTAGTTTTGAATTTTACAAAAAAAAAAATTAATGCTGTTGTTGTTGTTGCCGTATCCCCTGAAGACTACAAGAAAATTAAATAATATGTTGCTCCCGAATAATATTGGTCATGTTGATTACCAGCTCGGATTATAAATCATCTTCCCGAGGGATGGCCAAGACATTTTGTGGCGGCTGCCAAAGCTGGGCAATCAAAGGCATGATTAGAAGTACACTCGACATCAGTGCAGTTGGCACATTTTTTGGTATTCCTTAACAGCTTCATCAGAAATTTTCATATTTTTGTTGTGCTTTATCATTAATCTTGCGAGAATAGCAACTGCTTTTCTGTTGACATTTATCTCTATAATTTGGTATTTTGGTTTATTCTTAGAAATAATTATAAGTTTAAAATTTGTCAAGGCATTTACATGTGCAAGGGAAGTAGCAGTGGCAGTCCGATCCCGACTTTTGGCATTCTTCGCCAAAGAATCTGCAATTCAATTAAATTCCAAAACCACATGATCAGGGATCCATTTCAGGATACACATTCTGTGCAAGCGGTGGACTTGTTCTAAAAAAGATACAATGTTCAAGGTCATATTTGACAAATCTTTATTAAGAGCCTGTAAAGCAGACATTGAGTCATAATTCCATTCATTTGTTGTGATGGAGGTAGACTCAAATATGCTTCAAAAAACTTTTAATTGGCTAGAAGTTCTACTGTGAAGTTTGATGCAAATTTTCTAGCACCGGCAGCATTTTTAATTCTTTACTGTCAGTGAGCAGCAAAACATCTCCGGCACCTCCATTACAAAACGTTCATTCGGATGATCCGTTAATGTAGGCAGTGATGCGATTGTGTGTTTTTCTAAAATATTAAAAATTGCATAGTTGTATTTATGTAAAAAGTTATGTATGTATTTATGTGAAAAGTTATGTTTTTATGTAACATCAAGAAATTCGCCATTATTCCAAATCCTAATGTTTTATTTTAATAATATGAGATAAGTCACTATAGTTACTTAGTGAATTATTAAACTTTATTTTCTCCGTAAGACACACAAACATTTTATCGGGAAAAATAATTATTGAAACAATAAAAGACTTAGCTTACCCAGAGATTAAGTATTTATAATGTATTACATAATTCTATCCGTGACAAAATATTATTGTTACATAATAAAAAAGCAATTGCTCCATTAAAGAAACGATATAAGTAAACTTTTCAGTATACTATATTAATGTATTTAGACTAAAAGTGTGACAGATACATTCCATTTCCAGAGAGGCCATGTAAGAAAAATATTTAGAAATACTTCATGGTCGTCTAATCCCAGAGAAAAAGAACGTCCCCCCAAAGCATAATTACAATTTGACCTTAAGGAGCAATGTTGCAGACAGCAGAACATGTGAGATACGATATTTACTTATAATTCACAATTTGTTAAATTGTTACAAAATAACAATTGCCTTCAGATGTCCGCTAGCTCCGATACTACTTGGCCCTGTTATGCAAGCTGAGCCCCTGTCTGGCTCGGTTTTTACAATAAAAGATAGTCTCCAGACCTTTTTTTTTATGTGGATCCAACACCATTTTGCTTGTCTTATTTCATTTTTTATTTATTTTTGAACTCTTAGTACCAGTTGGAAAGATTTGACTTCAATTCTCAAAAGAAAGCGCAGCATGGCCAAGTCTGACCCTTGTGCCATAAAACCCAAACTAACCAATCAACCGTCTTATTTATTAATGATATGTTCTTATAACTTGAAACAATTGTAATTGTAGTAAAATAAGGTTAGTTAGTGAAAATGTGTTTCCTTTATTAAATTACTATTATTACTAATACTTAAATGAGTTCTAGAATAAAAGTAATTGTGAATATTGTTCTAATTCTAGAATAATAGTAATTGGGAACTTTGTTATAATTCTGGAATAATGGTAATTGTGAACTGTCAATATATGCGAAATTACAAAATTTGTAAAATGTTTTACTATGAGACAAACATGTTTTGACATTTTTTGATAAACAAAATAAAGCATTTTTAAATTAAAGTTTAAATATCATTTTTTTTCCTTTTTCATTACAAGTTTTTTTTTGTTATAGCAGAACTAGTAAAATTTCATCACAAATAAAAAGTCAACAAAATTTCGATTGTTTATAATTAGGATAACATTAATACTGCACAAAAATATATATATATTGCATAAGCATACGAAAAGAAGAACATCAATAATGCTGTTATTTATAAATTTAAAGAAATGGCTACGAAATATTCTTCCTTATCCGCTATCTATTCTTTCAAAGCAAGGAGAGAAAGATCTTTCTTTAGATAATCGTGCATTGCCAAGAAGTGCGTGGCAATACACATAAAAAAGAGAAAAAGAGAATTTTTTATCTTCGTTATTTCACTAAAACAACAAGAAAAAGAAAAATGACAGCGTGGAAGAAAAAAGTTTAAACAGACATGTGGATAGAACTATTGCATCATTAATGTTGTCCGCCTTGATTTAAAATTCTGAAACAGTCTTCTTTAAAGTAAGTTTTTACAGAGAGTTTCAATTAAACTTCTTGGATCGGATTTTTTTTTATACGTTGTAACTTCTTTTAATTATTCCAACAGCACTAGCTGAAATCTGTGAATTAAATCCAGTTCCCAGTCATTTTTCTTTCATGTCTTTTTCTTTATCTACGTATATATTTTCCCCATTCTATTCGTTTTTTTTCTACGTTCAGCGAAGGCTTACAAATCAAAATAAATCGCTACCAACTTTAAATTAATTGGCAAAAAAATGACAAAACGTAGGAAATTCTTTGTAATTACAGCAGTTAAAATGTTGAAACATTTGGAAGGTTTAATTTTTATTTCATTGAGAAAAAAAAATATATTTCTTTTACTCGAGTTTTTAGAAAAAGCGTGGTTATAAGTAGTTATTATTTGAAAATTTTTCACCAGTAATGATACCTATCATCGAAAGTTCAAGTTAATTATTAAAGAAAAATTATTTTATTTTTACGTTAGATATAGAGTTTTCACACAAAATTGAATGTATACATTTAATAAAACCCACCCACTTTTTCTTTTGTTAAAAACTGTAATTCAGATGTTGTTAAGAAAAAAAATTAAGTATATTAAGTATAGGGTGATACTTCTATAAGTAATGGAACAATTGCTTCATCATAAATTTTTAGATTTATTAAAATTCGTCATATTTCTGTCGCTATTGAATTTGATAGATCTTGTGAGAATTCTGCATTTAAAGGTTCCGAATTTGCCAAGATGCTTATCCCCTCAAATGGAAGCATTCGCCAAAACCGCAGTACTTTTTTACTGTAGTGGCCATTTTGTTTGTTTAGGAGAAGGCGTTGCGAAAAACATAGTGGAAAAAAATCGCCAAATAAAAAAACGTAACTCTGAAGTGCAAAACTCGCATTCTTGTATTATTTTGACGAATTTCTTTTTAAATTTCTGGGGTTATTGAACATTGGTATGCTCCCATGTGTATCCATCCAGCTATGTATGTTCACACATGATAAATTGAAGTGCTTCAGTTGAATTGAATAATTAATATGTTTATCTTTTTTTTTATTTTGTTTCCTTATTTTGCTCATAATATATTTTTGATATATAAGTTTTTCAGAGGCGAGTTTATAAAAAGTATAATTATAATTAATTATTATTTGAAATATTTTCAGGAACCAATAATAATACCTATCATCGACAGTTCAAGTTAGTTATTAAAGAAAAATTAGTTTTATTTTTGCAAAGTTTTTCAGCAGTTTTGAAAATATACCTTAAAAAATCGCGATTCATAAATGTTTGTTTAAAACTGTAAAGCATAAATTGATAAGAACATAATATTTAGTATATTCTTTAACATAGGAATTTTATTCATTTAAAAATAAACTGAAAAGTACATGAAATTGAGACTTAATTCAAACTGAATTTAAAGGCAAAATATAATTCCTATAGCAATAAAAATTCGTGTACTACTGTGCCCAAAAAGTAAAACCAATTTTTTTTTTTCAAAAACTTTTCATTTATACTTCCAAATTTATTTTACCGTCTTCAAAATTATCCAATCCGGATACAATGCACTTATGCCAACTTTTTTTTCCAATCCTCAATGCATTCTAAAATATCATTTGTCCGGATGGCCTTCAAAGCGCGTGGCGATTCACATTGAATCTCTTCAATCGACTCAAAACGGTGTTTAAGTGGTCTTTTGAATTTAGGGAATAACCAGAAGTCGCCCGATGAGAATACGGTGGTTGTGGGTTTCATTTTTGGCGAAAGAGTCACGAAGAATCAATGCAGTGTACACTAAGGTATTCAGTGTTTTCGGTAACAATCGAGATTTGACGCGTTTGAGGCCCAAATCCTTTTGAAATTCCAAATTCATCAGCAAGGTCTCTAAAATTAAATCGACGGTTTGCATACACCAAATCTTTATTTTTTTTGGATATGAGCTTCGTCGGTTGAGGTTGATGATCGACCAGAGGGATCTTTGTATTCAACGCGTTCTCTGCCTTCTTTGGACTGTTTATAACACTTGCATACATTTCTTTTCCATATAGGAAGGCTCACCGAATTCGTTCTGCAACATTCTATACATTTCCGCAAACAAAATGTAATGCAAGTCCTTTGCTGAATTAATTCAGACACTTCAAAAATCGTCGAAGTCAGTTTTAGCGTCCACAAAGCCAAGCGTCACTAAAACACTAATGAATATTTTGACATGAAATTTCACACAGACTCAAGGACAGCGCCAGCAACCTAAAAAAAAAGAAAAAAATTGAAATTCTATAAGCCTCGGGAATTTTAAAGTGAAAGTTTGTCTTACTCTTTGGACAAAGTAGTTTGTCATTAATAAATTAAAATAGATAATTAATTTTTGAATATTTCCCAATGAACATTTATTTCTTATATCTAAATCTTACACTCGCAATCCCTCCTCCACACACATATATATAAATATATTTATATATCTATCTATCTATATATATATATATATAAATATGAATTTTGTTATTAACTTGTTTAATGTGTTATTCCTTTTAGCCAGACAACTACTTTAAATCTTCATAATTGTTTGTTAGCAATTATAATAAACTAATGCTGCACATCCAGTTAGGCAATTGTTTGGAAACATATTTAATAGCGTAATTAAATATGTTTATTTTGTAAAATGTTGATTTCACGAAGATAATTGCGAAGGAAACTTTTAAGAATTATATATTTTCTATTGCAAGACTAATTGTTAGGAAATTAATTAAATATATTGCAGTTTGTAGAAATTCCAAAAAAGAAGAATTATGTATTTCTCGACATGAAATCCAAAAATAATAGAATGGAATCTTGAGTTCATGATTAATATATGGTAAATAAGATATTTTGCAGTTATGTTTCTTGGTTAGAGTGCAAAATGTAATAAATGTGCCAAAAATATTTAATTATAATTTGAAACATTATCACAACTGATATAGGTAAATAAAAATAATTATTATTTATTATTAATTACAAATTTTTAATATTGTATAAACCATACTTTTATACATAATGTAAAATTATTAACAAGCAATTTGATAAAATTTAAAATATTTTGAAAAAATTAACTCGGAAGTTCTAAAACGAATTTCTTTTATGTAGTTTACTTTGAATATCATATAAAATTGTTTTGTTTTAAGATGATAAATAATAAGTAATTTAATTCTTATAAAGCAAATTTATTTTTCCGAGTTTTGTGTAAATTTATTTTAATTATGAAAAGTCAAAACATTCTAAGTACATTTACAAGTGAAAGCTATGTAAAAAATTAATAATAGAAATTATTTTAAAAGTTGAAAGGTATGAAAAAAATTATAAAGGAATTATAAGGCTGTATTTAAAAAATGTCCACATTTGAATACAATTACTGGTATATATAATTTAACGTTTTTTTTACTTTCATATCTAGCATTATTAAAATCTTGTTAGCTACTATAATGGCTTTAAGTATATTGCCCTTAAATGTTAAAGTTGATAAATTTTAGTACAGAAAATATTTAATTGAGCTCTGGATAAAGAATAAACATAACAGTTTTCAGTGCATTCTTTATTTATCATGTGTTAACATGATGCTATGATGATTAGAGTCTGTGGCGTCTCCAAAAAATGAACCTATAAAAAAAAAATAGAGGGGGTAGGGTCTCCAAAAATGTAAATAAAAATTAAATAATTTTAAGTCATTATTTTAAACAGATTTAACTCCTTGTGCAATACAAAAATCTTTCTTGTTAAAATGTTTTATTTAAAATAAACTCTGATTTTTACGGGATATCCTTTGTGTTTTAAAACTGGCATGAAATAAGTGCTGCCAAATATAATGACTGACCAATATCAACTTAGTTCCTTTTTAATTGCCTGCATTTCAGAATATAAACAGTTTATTGTTTCAATATCTTCAAAATAGGGTTAAGGTTTAGTTTATGTTCACCAAAAGTTAATTCTGCAGAATACGTGGACTATATTCCTAGAAAGACTATATTCCTATATTCCAAGAAAGACTTCTGTTGATTCTGAGTTAGCCATCCCTCTGCATTTTCAGAGTATTTAGAAAGTATTTCCGGAATCTTTCGTGCCCTAATGCACATTTGGTCAGTTACAGAGGATTATGGGATGACACTGCAGGTCTTTTCGTTTCGCCTACAGGCCAGATAAGTTCACGTGGTTGATACTATGAATTCGTTGCTTTCCTTCCATTGGATTTGCCTATTGGAAATACGATTGCCATACTAAAAAAAGTGTTTGAGTAGAAATTTTGCTGAAGTTGAAAGTGATGAACTGACATTGACAATGAAGATAATTTTTCTTATCATGAAACTTTTAGCGCTCATGAAAAAATATTGAAAGAGGGCTGAAATTCTGGAAATAAGGAAGTAAATAACTCGGAACGGTTTTTATCAAAAGATAGCGTGAAAAATAAAAGGATGAAAACAAAATTTAGGCAGAATGATCATATTCGTTGTCGTAATATTGTGTCGCACGTACCTGGTATAACAGTACCAGCGAAAGATCCAGTGAAGAATAGAGTTTTATTCATCGACGATACCATGATACATTTAAATATAGAGTGATGTAATATATTTATCAAATAATGTACACCAAACTTTTCTTGTGAAAGAGATGCACCAAAAATAGACTCACTAGAAATCCGTGCTTTATTAGGATTATTTTTATGTGTGCATTATAAAATTCATCCCGATTGAATGTATGAGTTACGTGGGCGATAGTCGGAACAGGTATTAGCATTTTCTGCACAACAAAGTTTCATACACTTTTTATTTCGCTGTATAAAATTTCACAATATAAATGACAGGAAACAGAAGTAGTTATTTGACAAACTTGCGACTATACGGGACTTTGTTTTAATTACTTCTATAGAATTGTATGAAGTATTCATTAATAGTAATATATTCACGCAGTGTTTAATGAGAAACACTGCGTGAATATATTACTATTAATGAAAACGTATAACCTTTTTGTGGGGGTTTCATATTTTAGGTCTTATCACAATAAATTAATGTATAAGATTTTATTTGCTTAAGCACTGTATTCCTCATATGTAAAAGTCAAAAGCGTTATTTTTCCAACTAAAAATATAATGTTTTTCAGCTATGGGTCATTTTATGTACTCTTGTGTCTTAACGTTTGTTAAAGAGGTGCGTCCTCTACGGTAAAAGTAATCATCACTTAACAGATTTTTCTGCCTAAATTTGGTAGTACTTCTGTTAATAGTTTAATAATTGTTACTTCATAAAGTTCTAGATTTATTAAAATTTGTCATATTCTTGTCACTATTGAGTTTGAGTGTTCTTGTGGGGATTCTGCATTTAAGGGTTCCAATTTCGCCACGTCTCTTACCACCCAAACGGAATCAGTCACCAAAACAGCAGTATTTTGCTGCCACAGAGGCCATTTTCTTTCTTTAGTAAAGGGCATGGCGGAAAATGAAATGGAAAAAAAATGCTAAATAAGCAAACGTAACTCTATAGTGCATAACTCGCATTCTTGAAATATGTTGACCAACTGATTCATAAATGTATTGGGTTATTGAACATTGGTATACTTAAATGAGTATTCGTCCAGCGAAGTATGTTTACACGTGACAAATTGAAATTCGTTAAAGGAGGTTTTTTTTTTTTTATCTTTTTTTTTTCCTTCATAATATACTTTTGATATATAAGTTTTTGATAGACAGGTACTACAGTAAGAAAAAACACATAACGGTACTTATTATGCAATAAATATTATCAAGCAAAGTGAATAAATTTAATTAAACTCCATCAAATTAGACAATTAAAATTATACCTCTATACATTTAAATTTAAAATATGGAGTATCCCTATAGCGTATGCTAATTCAATGATTTTCAAATCGTCTTTGCAAATTAAGATGACGCACTCCCCTGGGTTTTCAAACAACTTTCCCTAATAGCTGCACTAAGAACAAAGGATTTCGGTGGAGTCCCCTTTCAAAACTGCATCAGCAAGCCATCTGCTTTTCCATTTGGATATTAGAGCCCATTTCTCAAGGTGCTTTCCACTACCGATTGAGAAATTGGCTTCGGTATATTGAGAACCTGAATGTGCCAATACGAATGTCTTGCGCCATAAAATAGGATGTAATAGCAAATTTCAGATTATCAAAGGGAGAGCGCTTTTATTCACTGGGTGGTAAGTCCTTTCCATTTCGAATTGACAAGATTAACTCAAAATAAAAATTATTTCTTAATTCTATTAATATGATTGTTTTAATTTTATTTATATATACATATTCTCAAATACGTGTATAATTTGAAAATATGTTTATTATTACTAAACTTACTTATTGAATACAAAATACTGAACATGAACTAGAAAACAAAATACTAAACATGAACTTGCCAAATAGATAAACACCACTAAAGTGCAGAACTAGCTTTCTTATAGCATTTTGACCAACTGCTTCATAAATTTCTTGGGACATTGAACATTGTTACACACCCATGTGTATTCCTCCAGCTAAGTGTGATCATACATGATAAATTGAAATGCATTAAAGGATTAATTTTTTATTCCTTATATTACTTTGATTTCTTTTTTAATTCATTAAATATTTTTAGTATGTACGATTTTCATAGACATCACTAAGCAAGAAAAAACACATAAATGTAATTATTATGTATTAATTATCATCATGTAAAGTGAATAAATTTAAATAAATTACGTCAAAGTGGAAAATTCCAGTTATACCTCCTTAAATTTTAATTTAAAACATAGAGCATCCATATAAGGTATGCTAATTCAATGATTTTCAAATCGTCTATGCAACTTAAGATGACATACTCCCCTGGGTTTTCAAATAACTTTCCCCAATAACTGCACTTGGGAACAAAGAATTTCAGTGGAGTCCTCTTTGAAAACTGCATCAGCAAGCCATCTGCTTTTCGGCCGTTTTCATTTGGATATGAAAGCCCGTTTCTCAAGGTGCTTTCCACCACCGATTGAGAAATTGACTTCGGTATTCAGAGCAGAATATGCTAATACGAATGTCTTGCGCCAGGAAATTGGATGTAATAGCAAATTTTAGATTATCAAAGAGAGAGAGGGCTTTTATTCACAAGGTGGTAAGGCCTTTCCATTTCGGAAGTGACATAGGAAGTTTTGAAATATTGGATTCTGTGTTTATAATTAGTGCCTTAATTTTATGACTTTTATTTATTAATAAACAATAAACAATTAAGTATTTTTCTGAAATAAACTCAATTAAAAAATTTAATATTTTTTCTATTTTTATACATAAATTATGGGATTCGAGTATTTTTTTGTAATGTGAAAATTTTTATTTATTATTATTATTATTATTTATTTGGATTTTATTAGTATATTCTTATTCACATTAAAAAAAGCGTTATTAAATAGAATAAAATACTAAACAAATATTAGAAAACAAATAAATATACAAACATTACAGTGTTAAGAAATTAACAGTGTTCATATTTTTTATTAAATCGTTTCAATCTATTTTTATTTTAACGATAAATAAACGTTTGAATAAAAAATAATTTGAGAATATGTTGATTATTAATATATTATTATTTACATTAAAATAAAACGTTATTAAATAGAAGAAAATACTAAATATGAACTGGAAAACACAATACTAAACAAATAGTGCAAAACAAATAAATACACAAGCATTACAGTGTTAATATTTTTTGTTCAAATGTTTATTTGCCACTTTCATTTTAATGATAAATAAACATTTGAATAACAAAAATTCTGATTTTATTGAAAATGTTTGTATAATAAATATGTATGTTTTAATTAGGTATAAAACGTAAAAGTTTATGATGTTTAATTCTTAATATATTTAAAAGCTTGATGAGCTGTACCATGCTCAGCTGGATTTAAGAATACTCAAATACAAATACACTGGATATATCAGTGGCATTCACTGTTTTCAGAGACAAGACTGAATGGCGACAGGACTGGGTGTTCCGGATATATGGACAATTAGGCACATCGATGATTAACAAAAAATATATATTTCAAATTAAAGGTTTAAAAACAGAATTTGTTGAAATGATTTAATTTATATCTAGTAAAAAAATATTGATTATTATTTTTTTTTTCCATTAAACTTTGAACTTTTGTGAACAAAATTTTAGAAATAAAATGATAAAAAAATCTCAAAATTTTTCATTTATAATTTATCATTTTTAGTATTATTAAAAATTGAAATGTAATTGGTAGTAATTAATGGTTAAATTGTCTGTAAGGCTTTTATTTACCTGTTAGGAATATCATTAATTGTATATTTGGAATATAATGTAATCTTACTTGGTACGTTCTCAGAATTATATTTACTTATTTATTATATGCAATTATACATTTGACTTCAAATTTTTAAATGTAAAAAAAAAGGAGAAAATATTGCTTTTTATAACTGATTTAACGCAACGATATAACGCAATTTTTTAGATGCTATCAAACAAGAATATTACAATGTTAATGTACATAAATGTATCTTTTAAGAAACAAAAATGTTAATGTAAGTAATTCTTTAAAAGATCATTGTTTAATAACATCAGTTTTTTGTTTTATATTAATTAACTGAATGAATTTTATATGAATATTACATGATTATCTAATTTTTCTGTAATATATCTAAGCCAAAATAATTTTTTTTTTGTTTTGCTCGTGTTTTTTTTTGTGCTAATAATTTTCACGGCTTAAAATAAATATTTATTAATCAATTATCATATACATTATTTATCATATAATACTCCAAAAATATTTATATGCAATAATTAAATCTATAGTGAAAAAACATATACTATAGGCAATAATTGCTCCAAATTGTAATGATAAAATTATCTCTGAGGTTTCCCCATTAAAAAATTCTATTAGAAAACGACGACATTTTTATATTATTTCCTACTAGAATAATAAGAATTTATTTCTACTCCCTATAGATAAAAGTAATTTGGTATGATTATTAGACAAATCATTAAATACGTTTTTAAATACCTAATTTCTTTTGATGTGGGTAATTATTATTATTTTTTTTAACATTTAAATCACTGAATTTAAAAACCATTAATTTTTACAGAAACGCCCTTACATAAATAGTACTTGAAATTTTTTTGCTATAATCTGGGACTAAAGTATAATTGTAACCATAAGCATATTCCTTATCATAAGCAATATTACATTAAACAATACTGAATAAATATTTAAAAACATGATACTTTATATACAGAAACTAAATAGAAATTAACAAATATTTATAAAAAAAATTTATTCTCATAAAAAGTTTCACGTTTTTATAAAAAGTGTTTTTTTTTTATTTCAGTAATTAGGAAAAAAAAATTTAACGTTTCCTAGTAAAATTGTAGAAATATTTTTTTTTATTTGCTAATGCAACGTAATTTTAAAAAGTTAAATGCTCTATGCTGCCCTTTAAATCGTTTTGATAATTATATTTAGTAATTATACTAAACTGACTGAAGTCACTTTAGTTTTTATGTTGTAATTTTGTACTTTAATTCTTAATTAAATACCACCATTGTGAAGGTTATGGTCCTATTTATTATCCACAATCAAACGGTTAATAATAAATATGCGGCAAAGATTAAATAAGATATAATTTAGAAATAACAAATGAGCATCCTAAAATGAGCCATCTTCGAGGCATTTTCATGAAGTAAGTTTGTAATAATAATTCATCTTCATTACAAAATAATTTATCTTTATAAAGAGTATAAAATTACATCATAACTTATCTTTAATATTATAATAATTTACCTTTATTACATATCACACCTACAGATTACATTACCCTTTAAACTATGGATTTAAATTACATTTCACATAATTCATTTTTTAAAAAGATAATAATTAATTACAATAATAGTTGTTTTTGATTCCATTATGAAATTCTTAAAAATATTATTTATGTTCTACATTAAGTCATTATTCTCACGGAGTTTATTTTAATTCCACATTTGAGAAATGTCAAGAACACTTTTAGAGTATGTACATGGCTGTAAAATTAAATTAATTTATTTCTAAATTCTGCTTTATTTTATAAGCATCTTATAAATATATTCTACATGATTCACAAAATAAATCCTGGTTTGATGGGATTTCATTTTGCTATACTTACTAACATTGCATTAAAATTTTTATAACTTTCTCTGCTTAGTTAAAACTTCATAGTGATAACTAATTTGGATTCATAAAGTAATAAGTCAGGACAGTAATGTTTCAGTTTAAAATACGAAAATGAAAAAAAAAGAAATGAAATAAAAGGAATTTATAGCTAATAATCGACAGAAAACGTTTTATAGAAATATATTTTATCCCGTTACATGAAAAATAATTATTATGTAACGAGATAATTATTATGCATCTTGCCATTTTAGTATTTGAAGATAAGGTAAATAAAAATAATAATATAGGTATTGATTTAATTTGATTTGATTATTGATTTTACTGATAGTATGCACAAAATCAAAATACTATTTCTTCTTATGATTTATCAGATTATATTCCTTATGAATGTTGCTTGCTTGGTGGGTTTTGATTTTATTGTTAGCTAAAGCAGACATGAAAATAAGCAAATAAGGTAAGAATAATTTTATATTTCTAATTTTTTTAATGTATTGTTATTTAATTACGCCTTACGATTGTTGAAAATATAACTAATATTAGAATACTGAAAAGATTAACATTACATCGTGTTTTTTCTTGAACACTCACGAAAGATATGACAAGAGTTTATATTGTTTGAGTATCTTTGGGTTAAAGCTCTTGGGTGTCCAAAACATCAATGTCTGTTTCAAAGCACTACATGCAAAGTCAAACTTAAAGCTTCAAAGTTACGACAGGTGTAGACAAGATAAATTTGTAAGCAGAAATATCTTAACTATGGATTCAAAATAACGAAGAAAAAAATATGGTAACAAAATGTGGGTATTGAGTTTCTAACACCTACTGTAGCACTAAATCTGCAACATATCTGCTTTTTAAGGGTGACTTATGCCAAGTGGGAAAAAAAATAACAATTTTGTTCCTTTGCAATTTCTTATTTTCAAATAATCTCTACTTTAAAGGCAAAACGACTATGTTACATTTTCAACTAGTTTATCTAAATCTTTATAAGTTCAATTATTATCTACTGAGATTCTTGAAATAAATAGTTCAGAAAACTATGCATTAAATTTTAGTTAAGGAAATGAAACAAGGGGTGGATAGGGCAAAGACAGGAAGAGAAAAGAGATGAATGCTACTATTCAGTGGAGAACGTTATATATAAATCACATTTTTTGTTTCACTTGCGAAATTCTTCTGATGCAGGTACATGCATATGCACAGCAAAAGGTGCACCACGACTTAATGAACAGTGGAGGTAAGTCCGTGAGCGAGCTTGATAATTCTCGTGAAGATCATTCGCTGTGCCATTTCTTGGTGGAGATGGAAGTTGGGGGGAGGGGGGAGACACTTCGTCGAATTATTCAATTAGAAAATTGCCCATAAAAGACAAGAGCATGTCACATTTTTCACAGCAGGCTGCACATGGAATTCATTTTGCAATCGCCCCGTTGGAAGCAGCGTTGAGAGCGAATAATGAACGAATAGCGTAAGTAGCGTTAAGTTATGTGAATGAAGGTGGAATTTTGGGAAGTCAGCGAGAAATGGGATGAGTTGCGAGCAATGCCGAAGAGTTGATGAGAGGGATAGGTTCACGGAAAAGGACGTTATGAGGTAAACGGTTGATATGTCGAATTTAAAAGGTAACTTAATTTTGCGCCAGTATATTTCAAGTCAATGCTACTTCCCAGGTATAAAATAAATTGAGATTGTAATTAATAGTAATTTCAATGCTACTAATCAACTAAAATTTAATTTAAAGTCATAAAAAAGGCTATTTATATTTTTTACAATGATAATGATATTTAATTATATATAATTAAATATATATATATATATATATATATATATATATGTGTGTGTGTATAGAATTTTATTCTTTAATATACTTATTTTGCATACCATAATAAATACTGAAATTACAAAAAAAAATTAATTATTTTTTTTATTATTGATAAAAATGATAAATTTTAAAATGAATTAAATTTGCACATTTCATAGAAATATAATGATTTTTTTAAATAAGGAAATAAAGGTTTAGCGATAGTTAATAATATTTTGAAGAAATTTTGTATACTAATTTTATTTAACAGTTACGTATTAATCTTATATTTTATTATATATATCAGCAAAAATAATATAAAAATATTTAACAAAAAGCAATTAAGTGGTTAGCCTTTTTTTCTATAAATTAATACACTGGTTGCATTGACCAATTTTGTTAGTAGGCTTGGTATAAATTTGGTTGTGGGATTTAATTTCTTTTAAATTATATTTAGTATATTCAAAAAAAATAGTTATAGCATGATGGCCACACAATCATACAAAAACATTTTTAAGGTAAAAAAAAAAAATCAGCAATATTAATAACAAGAGATATAACATTGGATTCAAGTCCGGTGAGTATGCTGGTCAATCCATACGGGTGATATCCTCCAATTGAATGCATTCGTCTACAATGTTTGCACGGTGAGAACGGGCGTTGTCATCCATAAACACAAATTCAGCACCCATGGCGCCCCGAAACAAACGTACATGTTGTTCCAGAATGACATCCCGATAGATGTGGCCTGTCATCGTTACACTCTGAACATGCAGGTCAGTTCTGGAACCAACAATAATTCCTCCCCAAACGAGCCATCCTGCACCACCATAACGGTGTCGTTCAATGGTGTTCTCTTGGTGGTAACGGGTACCTGGCGCTCTCCATATAAAAGTCTGGCGAGAATCAGACTGCAAACTAAACCTGGACTCATCGGAGAACATCACAACAGACCACTGTTGCGGTGTCCACAATGCATGCTCTCTACTCCAGGTTAATCGCAGGCGACAGTGAGTTGCGGTAAGTGGAACACATCTGACATGCCTACGAGCATATAGACCAATGTGCCCTAAGCGTCTGTACACGGTCTGTCTTGAAACTGTCGTACCGGTAGATTAAGAGAGGTGACGAGACAGGTCTGATGCTGTGCTCCGTCTGTTTCTTTTGGCAGTAACTGCTAAATACCGGCCCTCATTCGGCGTTGTAACTCGTGGACGACCTGTGCTGTTATATCTACTCACATTACCATCATCTTGGAATCGTCGCCAAAGCCTGGATATGACACTCTGGGCGATTCCATGTTCCTCGGATACTTCCAGCTGGGTACGTCCACATTCCAGTCGTCCGATAATTCTACCACGTAAAAATCATCCAAATGTTTCCTTTGTGCCATAACTATGTGGTTATTGCACTGAAAGCCTTTTAAAGCGCTTGTGAACAATTTTACTTCTTTGCCACCATTCCTTATATACCCCTCTCTTACACTCTCGTCATTGTGACGTACTATCAGCGCCATCTGGTGGTTTCCTGTAATTTGCATATTCTTCTTCAACATGTGTGTGATAATTCTACAGGTGAAAGTTTTTATTTTAGTGTTCAGTTTCTGTGTGATTCTGAATTATCCTTCATTTATGGACATGAGTGTACATAATGTGTGAACCTCTGTAATTAAATGGATTAAATCTAATTAAAGAAATATTTTCTAAATGAGTTACATTCAAACTGGTAATTAATTCTTAAATTAACCAACAAGATAAAATTTTGTGAATATGTAATCTTCTTTTCTGAAACAGAACATAATTTTAAATAAAATGGCAGTTAATTAATTCCTTGTCTCAAATGAATTCTTTTAATTCCTCAACGGTAAATAAGTGCGAATGTAACAAAACCATCTTCCTTGTTTAATCAAAATAGTTTCAGTGCGAATGTAGCAAAACCATCTTTCCCTTATAATCAAAATATTTCAGTTTGTCATTGTAGTATTTATTTTTTTTAAAGTTATGTTTGATATGTTCATAAAAAAATTGTTACAACATGATGAACACACAATCATACAAAAGTATTTTTTAAAGTAAAAGAAAAAAAATTATCAATATTAATAACAAGAGAGACGGTATTTCTTAATAATAATCATTGCATATTAATTTTAAGTAAAGTCTTAATTTTTTCCTCTCATTCATGAGTAATCCTTAAATTTCTATAATGAATATATACAAAATAAATAATAATTTCTATCATGACTGATTCAAGAAACGAAGCGATTTAAATGAATGAAAACTACATTCATCGTGTTATATATTTCGATGCAAAAGTCAAAATCAAGATTGTAAAATACAATTGTAATGAAAATGCATTTACATTGCTTTTATTCTGTAACTGGCATTTACTAACTGATTTAAGACAAACACAATCAAAATAGATAATTTTATAAAATAAAAAAAGGATAAATATAAATTTTTGATGAATTTCTGTGAAATAAATTATTTGAAATTACATAATATGTGAACATCTGTAATTAAAGGAATCAAATCTAATTAAAGAAATATTTATCAGATGAGATACATTCAAACTCGTAATTAACTCTTAAATTAACCAACAAGATAAAATTTTGTGAATCTGTAATCATCTTTTTGGACACAGTACATAGTTTTAAACAAAATAGCTGTTAATTAGTCTCTTGTCTCAAATGAATTATTTTAATTCATCAACGGTAAATAACTGAGAACGTAACAAAACCATCTTCCTTGTTTAATCAAAATAGTTTCAGTCACCCTGAATATTCTTTTGATTAAATTTTTTTTTTTAAAAAATATTTTCTTCAGCATTTGAAAAATACTTGCGCCATTGATCATAAAGACTGCATTAATTTATAGGAAGACAAATCATTGTTCTGAATGTTCTGGAACAAAAAAGTATTTAGGAATTAAATAGTCAATAATGTCTTTATAAATGTCAAGTCTTTGTAAAACGTAAGATATGCTATACGAATTTCAAAATCAAAGTTTTATATTTTAGTTAAAACAGAATTTTCTAAATTATTAACGATATACCTTGATAGTAAATCATTCTGTTTTTTGAAAGTTGTATTCAAAATGTTTTATTAATAAAATTTTTTTACTAATATATTTTATTTTAGTAAAGCAAATAAATAGATATATTTTTTTCTAAATATTATTATTATTTTAATTTCTATTTTTATTCCATTTAGTATAGGGGATTTCCTTAAGGAGATATGAGTGCCATTTACCCATTTACTTGATTTGATAATAATTTAATTTATATTTTTAAATAAACTTTGACTTAAAAATAAAACTTTAAACAACCTGAATAAAAATTTTGAATACATATATATGTATATACATCTAAAATACATGGCAAAATGAAAAGGTATCTAGAAAGAACCGATATAAGCATATATTGTAATCGAATAATAGAATAACTGTGAGAATATTACGAGTGACTGTTAGCATGTAAGGAAGATATGTAAGTGAAAAAGAGAAGCAATGTTACAAGACGCACACATTGGAATGATTACATTTTTAATAATAGTTGCCAAAAAAGGCGACCACCAACAGTAATTCAAGATTCTGGTGGCGCATGACGAGCATTAGCAAAAATACCAGATATGACACGCACTAACAGACTTGCCCTTATATCATACGTCGATAGATGGGGCATTCGTAGATCATGTTCTTGACATAACCTCCTTGAGTAAATGATTCAGTCATAAAAATGTTTGTTTGTGTCTGTAACAA
This sequence comes from Caerostris darwini, assembly GCA_021605075.1. Classification (NCBI taxonomy): domain Eukaryota; kingdom Metazoa; phylum Arthropoda; class Arachnida; order Araneae; family Araneidae; genus Caerostris; species Caerostris darwini. The sequence goes on from BPLQ01012792.1 coordinate 43,148, forward strand.
CCTTTTACAACCTATTTATACTCATATCTTCTTTATGCACTGCATTTACTCTTACCTTTTTTATCAAATAACCAAATCTACTTATTTCTGTCCTCTCATCCTGAATTTACGTTTTTGTCAAATATTTTAGGGAGGCATTGCATATAATAAAATAATCTATAATATTCTACAATAAATATAACCATCCTTCATCTTTGATAATTCTTGGAATAACATTAATCCTCATTTCATAAATGTATACTGTTTCTTCTCATAGCTAAAAAAAATATGTTCATTTAAACAATAATTGATTAAAATTATATCAGGTAAATACTGTAAGAATTATTTAATTCCTACTGATCAATTCCTTTTTCATAACATGTTCCGACAAAACAACTATATGTTAGTATATTTTAAACGTTTTCTTACCGGGTTTGAACGGCTAGCGTGTTAGGAGAATTGAAATTTTAGAAATTTTAATTAATATAATATTACAAAAAAGATAACTGAAGAAAAATTTAAATGTATAAAAGTTTTTTCATTACATTGCTTTACATAAAGATGTATGTCATTACGATGTCTGGTTTTCAAAGAAAAATTTAAATTAAACGTTGAAGCTAACTATTATCTAGACTTACTTCTTTCAGCTCCTCTATCTTTAATCCAATCCTTCTTCATCCTTCTTCTTTGACATAACATTTATCGTCATTCCATAAATATGTACTGTTTCTTATAACTAAAAAAATATGTCCATTATAATAATTGATTAAAAATATATCATGTAAAAACTGTATGAATTATTTTTATTACTAATGATATAGTCCTTCTCAATAACATGTTCTGGTAATAGAACTATAAATTAATATTTGTTAAATATTATAGAAGAATTTTCTTATCTGGACGGCAGGTGTCTTTTTAAAGTCAAAATTTTAGAAATCCTTATTAATAAACTATTACATAAAGGTAACCGGAATAAAATTCAAATATACGGAAGTTTTCTCTTCGCATTGTATTACATATCTTATTACAATGTCTGTGTTTTCAAGAAAATTTATATTAAACGTTGAAGCTAACTATTATCCAAACTTATTTCTTTTAGCTCCTCCATCTTTCTTCAGCCACTTGTAACAGACACTAAGACGAACTAATCTCCTTCCAAAGAAATGTGTCTGATTTCTAGCGGGCTAAAAATTATCTCATCACACTTCGTCACCCAATTGGCTCCTCGAACCTCTCACAGGAATCACCCCATAATCACCACCTGGCCGTACACGGGGACACTTTTCCAGAAAACCCTCTCTCAAACACAACCCTCCAGACACCCTCGCCAGAGAGAAATCTCGAAATTAGTAGAGCTCGAATTAATACGGAGCTCTCGGAACTTGCGTTCGATTACATCAAGAGAACCGAGTTATGTTTCTGACGTGGGAAAATGAGCGCGTTTAATTAACTACGCTAATGTGACTTCCAAGTGACAGGCTTCGCTCGGTTCTTAATTATTCTCGGGGAGGGTTCGTCGAACAATGCCTCCCCTCATGTGGGGTCATTAATTATTCAGAGAAATTTATTATTGGGTGGCGGCAGTCTCTGGGCTGTCCGGATGGATTTGGTTCCGGGGAATGGACCTTTTATAATTCATCTGGGGGGTCTTTCTTTTCGGGTGGTTGTGGTTGGTTAAAAGGACCACTTTATGGATTGTTGTCCATAAGTCATTGGGACCGTTTCAGACATGGACACATTTACACACGGCCAGGTAAGAAAACTGATTAAATATATTCTACTGCCGTACCTATTTTCAACCCATAAGCACAGTGATTTGGTCAATTTTTGAATAAGTTATTATCTTCACATCCGTATCATTTGGAAAGACAGAATTATGATTTATTAAAAGAATGGAATTGTCCGGCATTGAAGCATCCCATGATCAAGTTTGTAAACGTCAGTGACTAATTACGAGTAAAGATTCGATAATATGGCTGTGGTTTACAAATTGCTAAATAATTTGAGTTTGGTAAAGCAGAGTGAGTTAGATTTTAATTTCAGGGTGGATAGTTAGTTGATAAAATTTTGTCAAAACGCGCCATAATCTAATTTATGCATGAGTTGATTGTTGTTTTAGAATTCAACAATATGTATCATATATATATATGTCTATATATACAGGTTTTCTCGACAGTAGACCTCCCTCGTGTTCTAATTATGTGTACACTGGCAATTCACGGAAGAAATATAAAGAGCGGGCATTGAATGCATGAAGGTCTTTAGGTTTGTTTTGTCACTCTATGGTCACAAGGCACACAAGGGCTAAACAGAACTGATCGGGACCTACTGCTTAAAATTGGATTCCGCACCACTAATGAACATTTATTTCACGGGGGAGGATTCGAACTCTACGCCTGTGATAAATGCCTTTAGGCGAAATGTATGGGAATTACACGGGAAGAAACTCGAATTGATTGCTGATCCGATATTTTTATGCACACTCTTTAAATCAACATTCAGTCTCCTTGATTCTGAAAGCAGTTCCTGTTATGGAGACCACAAGCGATTCAAACTTGTATCGGCCTACATGCTACATGTATAAGTTAACTCAAGGCCACGAATGGGATGTTTATGAGTGGGATACATTTTATATATATTTTCAAATATTTATTTCACCTATTATTTAAAGGATGTATTAAAATTTATTAATTTAGCAAACGTTGCATAATAAAAAAAAATTTGTAAGTATTCCAATAAGCTTCCTACTAATAAAGATAATATTTAACTCGAGAACTAAATATATCAAATTATCTACCAGGAGTAATTACTCTGATTTCCTTTTTTTTTTTAAATGCAGGTTGTTTTGATTGCTAGAGTATTTTAAAAAATCAAACTTAAAACTTAAAAATGTAATTGTAAAATATAAGAGTTATATTATATCATGAATACATATTTGATTTAAATATAAAACTGATTTCCTGTTTTAATTTTATATTTTGTTAATCATTATCGTTTATATAAACATTATATTTATATAAATATTATATATTTATATAAGCATTATATTGGTTCAAAATTGATTCAATATTAAAATAATCTCATTAACAAATATTTAAAAAATAAAATAATTAGATATGTTAAGCTGTTCTTTATAATATACACATTCAGATGAATATGAAGGTTGTAATATCTATTGCACGTTATTTTCGTACTGTGTCTATATATTCATTTGAATTTCAATATAACACCAACTGTGTGACACGCCGTTTTCCAAGCTGAGCGTGTTAAATTTGTTTACTGTTAAAACTCTGTTAGTTTAATTAAATTATTTTATCTTTATTACTCTGATCAAATGAAGTTAACTTCAGTTGCATTGTTAGTTTATTTTCATTAGATTAGTTGTTTCGCAGTTAGAGTATGAAAAAAAAAATGTTTACATTTAAATTGTTTACTTAGCTTAGGATTTTGAGTGTGTCATCTACATAGAAAATTCTTATGTGAAAATATTCTTATTTGGATTCTAATTAAAAATAATAATTTAATTGAAATTTATATGAAGTCACTAAAACCAAACAAGCTGGAAAAGTTTCTTACACTAACTAATAAATGATGTAAACCTACAGAACTCTTTCCCGCAACTAGTGGGAGTTTAACTAGGCTAAATATTTACCTTATTGGCATACCAAATACTTTCCTTGCCACTGAAGCAGATTCTGTGCATCCAATATGCACTACATCTTGTATACTAGCTTATCCCTAACTGTAAAAATGTTAATATCAGAACACTCATAATCAATGAAAGTTTGAAACTATATATATATATATATCTTACAGTGCCAACGGCCGTACCATGCTGAATATACCGGTTCTCGTTAGATCACCGAAGTTAAGCATCATTGGGCGCGGTCAGTACTTGGGTGGGTGACCACCTGGGAACACTGCGTGCCGTTGGCAAATTTGGGACCTGAATGGTGGCCGAGTGTCTAGCGCTTTGGCGCTCGGTGCCACAGGTTTCGGGTTCGAATCCCGGCGGTGCCATGGATGTTTGTAGTGGTTCGGAATCCACTTTAAGCCGTAGGTCCCGGTCTCCTATGACTGTAAGAGCGTCACGGAGCAAAAGTCAGGCTTCTACCTACGGGTGCTCCATCACAACAGAAGCTGCTTCCTTCCCCTTCAATCATGAGTCCATATGGGCTTGTGGGCTTGGCCAGCCAAGTGGGATAAGAAACAACAACAACAACATATCTTAGAAATTTTGGACATTATTATTTATTGGACTTTTCTTAAAGATTTTGGACATTATTATTTTTTTTTTTTTTACTTAAGTCGATTGAGTATATTTCGTTATTTTTTCAAATAATATTTAAAGTAAAATAACTGTTTCTCTTTATCCACTGTTTAATTTAAAAAAGAAATATTTTAAATATACAAAAAAAAAAAAATTCAAGTATATAAGGTTGATAGTGTACCTCAAAACATGTGATTTAAGCATTGCGCATATATGGAATATTGAGATCTCTTAAAAAAAATGAATAAAAATCACACAATTCCCGATATTGATTATGAACTATTTCATTAAAATTTAATACTTTATTTTTAAGAAATTTTATTTATTTATTTTTTTTGAAATAGTTGAAATAAATAGCTGACTTCGACTGAAACATATTGATTCAAATGCGAAATTTTTACTTCAGTCAAACAACAAATCTCTGCCAATAACCAACATGGAAATTGCAACTTCAAAACAAAATAAAATAGTTTTTTATCAATCGCTTTGCATTTCTATCCTCTATCAAAATTTTGCATCACCTGCGCGATTTCTTTTATTAAAACAATTCATTGTTATTGCATGTATGTATGCTTCTGAGCCAGAAAGGAACATCATACATGATTGTTACACAATAACTTCTCCTGAGGAAGTTGATACAGGTTTTCCTTCTTTCTGATCAATCTAACGTGAGCGGCATTATAATGGCAGATAGAAACAAGCGATACAGAATACTTCCCGCCTCTGACATCATCAAAGCTGTTCTCCGTGCACCTACAAGAATTACTACAACACCTTCACCTACCCCCTACTGTCTAGCCTGTTTCCGACGATAACTTTTCCTGTTGGAATAGATGCTTCAAGAAAGATGGGACGGGGATGTTCCAGAATGTTTTATAAGGCTGTTGGATCGGCTACGGTGCTGCATTTGTTTCTATCTTAGTAAACAAGTTTATTTTTTTTCAATATGGTCTTCGTGTGTGCTGGATAAAGGAAGGGCTCAGGTAGTTGCTTCATGGTGAAGCAATTTCGCTATCAAACCATAGAATATTTTATACCTAAAAAAAAATGGTAGTGGTTTTATATGGGTTATTTAACTTGAACTTGGACTAGAGGGCATTTTAAAGTGTTCACTTTGGAGATGAATGGTATTTCTGGGAAGAAAGACTGTAGGAATATCAGTAAGTACTTATACTTACAGAGGAGAAATTTTTTCTTAGAATATTCTGTTTACTTTATCCTGATCCTAACCTGAGAGCACACAGATTTTCTCTTCCCTTCTCTGTTATGCGCATATTCTCCTCTCGGATGAGCAAAGATTGGCCATGGTTTGAGCAGTTTGGAAGAAAGCTATTTCCGGACTAACCATCGCAGAAGAGCTCTTTTCTTCCGAGAAATTTTGGACTTAAACCTTCTAAATGTCACGCATCCAAGGTTTAAATCTTCATAGGAAACCAGAAATTTACGGTCTGCCGTGATGGAAAAATAGAACCCGGTATGGGCATGAAATATTTGATATTATAATAATTTTTTGATATCAAAATATATGAAATAAGGCTCTTATATTAAACTTTAACTTTTAGTAATACTGGCAATTGATTAAATTTTTCATTCTTTTTAACTGAAAGTATTTTAATTAAAGCCCAAAAATTTTAAATAGTTAGAAAATTAATATAAAGAATTATTTGGTAAAAACTTTATGCATTAAATTTCATTACATAAAATTTTTCTGGAAAGAGTTTTTAACTTCTATTTTCTAACTGTTATACAACCATAATTAAAATATTTATAGGAGACAAAAAATAATGATTGTCATGTTTGACTAGGATATGTCAAATTAGGATAGGGGTACATAGAACAACTATAATAATTTAAACATATTTTTTAATATTAACACTGGATATTATTCTTTTTTTTTACAATAAATTGTTTCTTATAAAATAGTTTTCAAATCTAGAAAGCATTAATGAGTTAAACAAAATGACATTCATTTTAACAGGGAAATTTAATTCATCTAACATAAAATTTCTTTTTTTTTACGTATTCGAAACAAGTATTTCTTTACTTTTATCACTGGAATATTTTTTAAATTGTGTTGTTATGGTTATTATTATTTTAATCTTTCATACTTTTCATTGAAAGTCAGCATATGAATGCATATGAAACTTGTGGAAATTTAAATAAAAAGAAAAAAGAAACTATATTTTCTAAAATTAATTACTAATTTTAGTTGTTTTATTAAAAAAAAAGTTTCAAAATATGTAAAGGAAAAATAATAAAATAAAATTAGTATATAAAAGTATTTAAATCATTATTATGATCTATAATTAAATATAATGTCCACAGGTATTATATTATATTGTGTTATTCATTCAGGAATATAATGAATTTTTGATATGTAAATGGCATTCTGTTTTATAATGAATATTTGACGAAACAATAATAAAATAAAATCCCTTATATATTATTTGTAAAACCGATTTTGCAAATAACAGAGATAATTATTACCAAAAAATATAATAGTTTATTTAAATAAATGATGTGCATGTTTGTAAATTATTTGATGCCGTTCCCAAATTTAACATAAATAGCAGTTTGCTCGTCATTATTTCTATCAGAACAAGATAGAAATGAATAATTATATTTCTGTAAAATGTATTTTAGTAATCCGTAATGAATATAAATATCCTGTTATAGTATTTCTACAGAGAAAAATATTGATGGTGAATAAATTATTAAAAAAAAATAACTTAAAATAAGTTACAATAAAAATATATTTTTAATATTTAATTTTAGGTTGAATTGTGCTTAATATTAATTTGATAAATGTAATTTTAGGATTCTGGGTTTGGATCAATGTGCCATTGAAAGGTAGTTATTTCTTGAATAACTAATTGAATATTTTTTTTAATATAAATATATTTATCATATGTAGATTCCAATATTATTACGAAACACATTTATTTACTGTAGATTTATATGAACATTTTTCACATCTTATATATAAAGCTTGTTATGAATTTAAAAAAAAAGTTCATGTTAATCAAATATCGTGGTGTTCCCAAATAATATTGGCTATATTGATTGCCAGCTTGGAGAATATATCCTCTTCCAAGAGATGGTCCAGCCAATGTACTGCGGCAGCGAAAGTTGGGAAATCAAATCCATGATAAGGAGTAAACTCGTACTTTCTGCATTGATATAACTTAAACAAATCACTTATTTCGGTCCTATTTTCCTGACTTTACATTTTTGCCAGATAGTTTAGAGATAACTTGTATATATTAACATATGGAGAATATTATCCCAATAGAATATTGATGCACTCTCTGAAATTTCTTAATTCTATAGATATAAGAAACAGTATATATAGTTATAAGAAAAACTAAGAAAAATATTTTCACCAAAACAAAAATTGATTAAAACCATATCATGTAAATATTGCGGGAATTCTTTTTATTACTGAAATATATTTCTTTTTCATAACATTCTCAGACAAAACAAACTCTATATGTTAAATGTTATATAATATTTTTTTTCTCGTCCCATTGCAATACATAAAGCCGTATGTCTTATGACGATGTCTGGGTTTTCAAGAAAATTCAAATTATAGGTTGAAGATAACTATTACCTAAACTTATTTCTTTTAACTCAGGCAATTGTAATAGACCCTAAAAAAAACTTATCTCCTTCCAAAGAAAGGTGTCTGATTTCTGACGGGCTAAAAATTATCTCATCCCAGATCGTCACCCAATTGGCTCGTCGACCCTGTCACCGGAAACACCACACTAATCACCACCTGGCCTTACACGGGGACAGTTTTCCAGAAAACCCGTCTACCCTCTCTCAAACACAACCCTCCAGACATCCTCGCCAGAGAGAAATCTCGCAATTAGTAGAGCTCGAATTAATACGGAGCTCTCGGAACTTGGGCTCGATTACATCAAGAGAGCCGAGTTATGTTTCTCACGTGGGAAATGAGCGCGTTTAATTAACTACGCTAATGTGACTTCCAAGTGACAGGCTTCGCTCGGTTCTTAATTATTCTCGGGGAGGGTTCGTGGAAAAATGCCTCACCTCACGTGTGGACATTAGTTATTCAGAGAAATTTATTATTGGGTGGCGACAGTCTCTGGGCTGTCCGGATGGATGTGGTTCCGGGGAATGGACCTTTTATAATTCATCTGGGAGGTCTTTCTTTTCGGGTCGTTGTGGTTAGTTAAAAGGACCACTTTATGGATTTTGGAAAGTTATCTCACCTGCCGGCGTGTTGTCCATAAGTCATTGGGACCGTTTGAGACATTGTCACATTTACACACGGCCAGGCGACAAAACTGATTAAATATATTCCATTGTCGTACCTATTTCCATCCAATGGGCCCCGTTATTTGGTAAATTTTTGAATAAGTTATTATTTTCACATTCGTTGCAAGATAGAATTTTGAGTTATTAAAAGGTTGAAACTGTGTGGTGTTGAAACATGTCATGATCAACTTTATAAATTTCAGTGGCTAATTAAGAGTCAAGATTCGATAATGCGGCGGTGGTTTATAAATTGTTAAATCATTTGCATTTGGTAAAGCAGTGTGAGTTAGAATTTAATTTCAGGATGGATGGTTAGTTGATAAAACGATTATTATTCAGAAATATAATACTCTTATCAAAACACGCTTTAATCTAATTTATACATATATTGATTATTGTTTCAGAATTCAGCAATTTCTTTCATAGTATATATGTCTGAATATGTATGTTTTCTCAACAGTAGATATCTCTCGTGCTCTAATTATGTGTACATCAGCAATTCACGCAAGAGGAATGAAGAGGAGACATTGTTTATATAAAGGCCTTTAGGTTTGGTTTGTCGCTCTTTTACATACTTTTGCTAAATAGACGGGAGATTCAATAGATTCGTTACTCTATTAATTCATAGATTCTGAATTCATAGAAAAATATCACAATGACAGTACATTATTTTAGTATCTGGGGGTACTTAGGAATAAAAACATCAATATTTAAAAAAAAAATACTACATGCAAAGCCAAACTTAACACTTTAAAATTTACGGCAGGTTTAAACAAGAGAAATTTGGGAGATGATATATCTTACTTACGGTTTCAAATCAATGGCAAAACATATATCAACAGAATATAGGTGTTGTCTTACAGACACTTTGTGCAGCACCAAATCTGCAACGTATCTTGTCTTTCTACGGGTGAATGATGCCAGAAAAGTAGGTTGAAATTGTAATGAAAAAAAAATTAAAAGTGTCTTTCTTTGAAATTTCTTACTTTCAAATAATCTCTAGATTAAATGTAAAACGCCGACGTAACATTTTCAACTAATTCATTTAGATAATTATCGTCTTTATTTAGATCTTTCAGTTATTCCTTCCAAAGATCCTACAAATACTTAGTTCATAAAACTCTGCATTAAGTTTTAGTTAAAACAATGACAAAAGAGAGTGGATATGATGCAGAGAGAGAAGAAGAAGAAAGTGATGAATGCTAATATTCAGTGGAGAATGTTATATATAAATCATATTTTTCGTTTCACTTGCAAAATTCCTCTGATGCAGGTGTATGCATATGTACAGCAAAAGATGCACCGCGACTTAATGATAAGTGGAGGTAAGTCCGCGAGCGAACTTGATAATTCTCGTGAAGATCACTCATCTGTGCCATTTCTTGGTGGAGGTGGAAGTTGGGGGGCGGGGAAGACCGTCGAATTATCCAATTAGAAAATTGCCCGTAAAAGACAAGAGCATGTCACATTTTTCACAGGTGGCTGCACATGGAATTAATTTTGCATTCGCTCCGTTCAAAGTAGCGTTGATAGCGAATAATGAACGAATAGCGTAAGCAGTGTTAAGTTTTGTGAATGAAGATGGAATTTTGGGAAGACAGCGAGAGATGTGATGAGTTGCGAGCAATGCGGAAGAGTTGATGAAGGGCATGAGGTTCAAGGAAGCGCACGTCATGAGGCAAACAGTAGATATGTTGAATTTAAAAGGTAATTTAATTTCGCGCCCCAGTTTATTACAAGTCAATCACACTTCCCCGATATAAAATAAATTGAGATTGTAATTAATAGTAATTTCAATGCTATTTATCAGCTAAAATGCAATTTAATCTCATAAAAAAATGTTACTTATAATTTTTGTTAGGATGATGATATTCAATTATTAATTTTTATTAAGCGTAAAAATAATTATAAGATAATTTAATTTTCAATAAACTCACAGGTCTACTTTATAAAATTATAAAATCTAATAAATATCAACATAATGGAATTATCTGTTTATCCTGATGTTCATTAAATTTTAGTCTTAAATATATTTATTATGAATATAAATTTTACTATCAAGTATTTATATAGTAATTATTGAATTTCCTAAAATTAAAGGAATTGTGAATAATAATTTAGTTGTTACTAAGCATACACGATCTAATCTAATATGAAAAATTGTTGTTTTGATTTTAGACCTAATTATAAAAAAAAATGTAGGATAAATTAAAAAATGAAATGCATTTACTCTAAAACTGTATAGAAATCTAATGAATTTTTTAAATAGAGAAGTAACGGTTTATTAAAAATAGTTAATATTACTGTTTAAAAAAATTCCGCATATTTTATCGTGTAAATATTTTATAGAATATTTACCTATTAATTTTATATATTATTGTATACATTCCAAAATACTGTAAAAATGGATATTTTACAAAAAAAATTAAGTGGTTATTATCTGCTATTTTTTTAATTTTTATTTCGTATGAATTAATACATTTGTTTTATTCATAAATTTTGTGAGTAGGCTTGGTAGAGATTTGATTGTTTTTGGTTTATTTCTGTTAATTCAAGTCTGGTCTTCATCGTAAAAAATTGGTTATAGCATCTTAAACACACGATCATTCAAAAATATTTTTTTAAGGTAAAAGAAAAAAAAATTCGATAATATAAAGAGCTTAAGAAAAAATATTTCTTAACATTTATCATTTTATATTAATTTTAAAAAAAGTCTTAAATTTTCCATCTTATTCATGAGTAATCATTTAATTTCAATAGCAAAAAAATACAAAATAATATACAAAATAAGTAATAATTTCTGTCGTAACTTATTCAAGAAACGTCGCGGCTTAAATTTATAAAAACCACATCCATCGTGTTGTATATCTTGCAAGATTCTAAAATGCAATTGTAACGAAAATTCATTTCCTTACATTTATTCTGTAACTGTGATTCTCTAAATGATTTAAGACAAACACAATTAAAATATATAATTTTATAAAATTATGATTTTTGATGATAAAATAAAAAAGGAAAAATTTTAAATTTTGATGAATTTCTGGGAAAGAAATTATTTGCAATTACATAATAAGTAAACCTCTGTAATTAAATGAATCAAATATAATTAAAGAAATATTTTCTAAATGAGATACATTCAAACTGGTAATTAACTCTTAAATTAACCAACAAGATAAAATTTTGTGAATCAGTAATCTTCTTTTTGGACACAGCACATAATTTTAAACAAAATAACAGTTAATTAGTTCATTGACTAGTTTAAACGAATTCTTTTAATTCATCAACGGTAAATAAGTGAGAATGTAACAAAACCATCTTTCTTGGTTATGCAAAATAGTTTCAGTCGTTCTGAATATACTTTTGATTAAATTTTTTTCTTAAAAAGCATTTTCTTCAGCATTTGAAAAACACCTGGGCCATTGATCATAAAGGCTGCATTTATTTATACGAAGACAAATCATTGTTCTGAATGTTCTGGAACAATAGAGGATTTAGGAATCGAATAGTGAATAATGTCTTGTTAAATGTCTGATATACTCTACGAATTTCAAAAATGAAAAGTTCTATATTTTCGTTAAATCTGAATTTTCCAAAATGCAAACTTTTCCGATATACTTTGATATTAAAGCCTTCATAGTTTTGGAAGTTGTATTCAAGAATAGTAATAAAAATATTTCATTAATAACATTTTTTAATTTTAATAAAAAATACAAAATAAATAATTTTTTCCAACATATCCAGCTTTTATTATTATTATTATTTTAATTTCTCATGTATATTGGCTTATCTTCAGTGGTAATCAATTCAAGTTACTTCATTTGAAAAGCACATTAGTTTATATTTTGAAATAAGCTTTAATATGAATTTAAAATTTTAAATTACCTGAATAAAAATTTGAATATTTTTTTGTTCTAATGCAGTTGGCAAACACTTAGACAATTGGCTTCGATGCCTTAAGGCAAGCACTAGACTGACGGTACTCATTTAGCACTACCAAGGATGTGCGTGTAGCGTGAAGATAAGCTACGGTTGCGGAGTAACAATACCTCCGCAACGCTCAACTATCATGTTAGACAGGGAACTACGGCTTAAAGTGGATTCCGAACTAAATTTTGAATATATATATATCTATATATATGGTGTTTCTAAAATATCTGTCAGAAATGTAACGGCGAGTAGAAAGAACATAGATAAACAGATTTTGTAATCGAATAATAGAATTACTGTTAGAAATTCGCGTGTATGTGTTAGCATGTAAGGAAGCTATGTACGTCACGAAAAATACAAGTAAAGTTGCAAGACACAAACTTTGGAATGGTTACATTTTTTTATTATAGCTAACAAAAAAAGTGACAGCCAACAGTAATTCAAAATTCTTGGTGGCACATGGCATGCATTAGGGAAAAGGTCATATATGACGCGTACTGACAATTTTGCCCTTATATCATACACCGATCGATGGGACTTCCGTAGTTGTTCTTGATAAAGCCACATTGTATAAATGGTTTGTTTGTTTGTGACTTGCCATCTTTGTGACATGTGAACCTGCTTTATTTTATGTATCTGTTTTCAATTCCTTATCTACCACATTTACAAGAACCAATTCTGCACTCAAATCACCTAATTAAATCTACATATTTAGGTCCTCTTTTCTTGAATTTATATTTCTGTCAAACATTTCAGAGATTATTTATTGTATGTATTATTATGTGGAGACTACCGATCTTCTTTGATATTTCGTCGAATAACATTAATAATTATTCTATAAATATATACTATTTTTTATAACTAAGAAAAATATGTTCATTAAAACATTAATTAATAGAAATTATATCATGTAAGTACTGTAAAAATTATTTTTATTTCTACTGATGTATTCCTTTTTAATCAAATGTTTTAATAAAGAAACTATGTGTTGGTATATGTTGGTAAAGAAATTTCCTTATCTAGTTCGAATAGCGTCTTTTTAAAATCGAAATTTTAGAAATCCTAATTAATATATTATTATACAAAGACAGCAGGAGAAAAATTTATGTATATGTAAGAGTTCTTATCGCATTGCATTACTTAACAATCGCATTCTTATTATAATGTCAGTATTTCAAGAAAATTTAAATTAAACGTTGAAGATAACTATTACATAAACTTATATCAGTCATCTCCACTATCATTCTTCAGACACTTGTAATGGACACTAAGACGAACTTTCCTTCTAAAGAAAGGTGTCTGATTTCTGGCGGGCTAAAAATTATCTCATCCCAGATCGTCACCCAATTGGCTTCTCGAACCTGTCAGCGGAATCACTCCCTAATCACCACCTGGCCTTACACGGGAACACTTTTCCAGAAAACCCGTCTACTCTCTCTGAAACACAACCCGCCGGACATCCTCGCCAGAGAGAAATCTCGCAATTCTCGAATAATATTCACAACAAAATAAATTCTTCATTATCCTCTGCTTAATTAAAAAAAAAACATTTTATATATATAAAAAATTCCAATATATAAGTCAAGTAAATACAAGCATATAAGTATTTATTCAAGTAAGTAAGTATTAAGTATTTATTCAAGTTAGTAAGTATTAAGTATTTATTCAAGTAAAAAAGTAAACCAAATAAATTAAGTGGATCCATATCGGATCACATCAATTGATCCACTTCTTAAATCTCATATTTGCATCAAAACATGTGATTTAAGCTTTGCGCATGTATTGACTATTGATATCACTTAAAAATGAATAAATCATAAAATTTCCCATTATTAATTATTAACAATTTTTTTAAACTTTAATAACATTTTATTGTTAAATATTTTTAATTACTAATTTATTTTTTTAAGTATTTGTAATAAATAGCTGACTTCAACTAAAACATTTTGATTCAAAATGGTAAATTTTTAAGTTAAAACTATCAGTAAAACAACAAATCTCAGCCAATAACCAACTTTGAAATTATAACGCTATACTTCAAAATAAAATAAAGAAGCTTTTTATCTTTGCTTTTACTATCCTCTATCAAAGTTTTGCATCGCCTTCACCTTTTTCATTTATAACACAATACATTGTTATTGCATGCATGCATGATTCTGAACCAGAAAGAAGCATCATACATGATCTACACAATAACTTTTCCTTAGGGTGTTGATACAGATTTTTCTTCTTTCTGATCAATCTAACGTGAGCGGCATTGTAATGGCAGATAGCAACAAGCGATACAGAAGGCTTCCCGCCTCTGACAATCATCGAAGCTGTTCTCCGTGCACCTCCAAGAATTACTACAGCACCTTCGCCTAGCCCCTACTGTTTAGCCTGTTTCCGACGATAACTTATCCTGTTGGAACAGATGCTTCAAGAAAGATGGGACGGGGATGTTTCAGAATGTTTTATAAGGCTGTTTGATCGGCTGCGGTGCTGCATTTTTATTTTACCTTAGTAAACAAGTTTATTTTTTTCAATATGGTCTTCGTGTGTGTTGGATAAAGGAAGGGTTCAGATAGTAGCTTCATGGTGAAGCAATTTCGCTATCTAATCGTAGAATATTTTATACCTAAAAAAATGGGTAGCGGTTTTATATGGGTTATTTAACTTGTAGCTCGGACTAGAGGGCATTTTAAAGTGTTCACTTTGGAGAAGAATGGTTTTTCTGGGAAGAAAGACTGTAGGAATATCAGTAAGTACTTATACTTACAGAGGAGAAATTTCTTCTTAGAATATTCTGTTTACTTTAACCTGATCCTAACCCGAGAGCACAGAGATTTTCTCTTCCCTTCTCTGTTATGCGCATATTCTCCTCTCGGATGAGCAAAGATCGGTCATGGTTTGAGCAGTTTGGAAGAAAGCTATTTCCGGACTAACCTTCGCAGAAGAGCTCTTTTCTTCCGATAAATTTTGAACTTAAACCTTCTAAATGTCACGCATCCAAGGTTTAAATCTTCATAGGAGACCAGAAATTTACTGTCAGTCGTGATGGAAAAATAGGACCCAAGTATGGACATGAAATATTTAGTATTATAAAAATGTTTTGATTCCAAAAAAAGAAATAAAGCTTTTATATTAAATTTTAACTCTTGGTAATACTGATTATTTCTTTCATTTTTCATTTTTATTTAAGTAAACGCATTTTAAGCCAAGTGAAAATGTTTTAAATTGTTAAAAAGGTAGTTGTGAAAAATGTATGCCTTAAATTTCATTACATAAATTTTTTGCAAAGACTTTTTAACTTTTATATTCTAATTTTCATAGAACCTAAGTTAAAATATTTGTAGGAATCAAAAAAAAAAAAAATTATTGTCTTAGTTAATTTGTTAAAAAAATTATTTATTAAATTTCATTACATTATTTTTTTGAAAATATTTTTTAACTACTACTTTCTAACTGTCATATAGCCTTGGTCAAAATATTTGTAGAAAAGTATTAAAACCTATTAGTTAACTACTGATATGAAGGAAAAGTATTAATTACCTATCACATTTGTGATAGGGAATTAGGACATGGGTATATACGAGAACTATAATTATTTTTCGATATCAATGAATTAAACATAAATTTTTATATTAATACCGGATTTTTTATATTAATACTTTTTATACTAATATTTTTTTTTTACATTAAATTGTTTTTTATAAATTTAATTTCAAATCTAGATAGCATTAAAAAATAAAACAGATGGATTTTCATTTTAACAGGGTAATTTAATGCATGGAGCATAAAATTTAATTTTTTTTTTCATATTCGAGACACGTATTTTTTTTACTTTTATTCCAGGAATATTTGATAAATTATGTTATCATGTTCATTATTATGATAACCTTCGATAATTTTATCGAAAGTGAAATAGAATAAATGCGTATGAAACTTATGGAAATTTAAATGGAATAAAAGAAATATCTTTTCTAAAAATTATTTTTCTATTTTGGTTGTTTTATTAAAAGAAAAGTAATTAAATAAAATTAAGACATAAAAATATTTAAATCACTATCATGATCTATAATTAAATATATTTTCTAGTGATATTATAGTGTATCGTGTAATTTTTCTTGTCTGGTTCGAATGACAAGCGTTTTAAGGGAATAATGATATTACTATATTATATAATATAATTAGATAAATATAATTCATTTTATAAGTCGTTATTAATATGCTATTAAAAAAAGTAGCCGTAGAAAGTATTTAAATGTATGGCAGTTTTTTCAACGCATTTGAATTTTATAAAGCCCATATATCTCATTAAGATGTCTGGGTTTTCAAGACAATTTAAATTAAACGATGCAGCTAACTATTACCTTAACTTATTTCTTTCAGCTCCTCCATCTTTCTTCAGGCACTGAGACGAATATAACAGACACTAAGACGAATTTATCTCCTTCCAAAGAAAGGTGTCTGATTTATGGCGAACTAAAAATGATCTCATCCCAGATCGTCACCCAATTGGCTCCTCGAACCTGTCACCGGAATCACTCCCTAATCACCACCTGACCTTACACGGGGACACTTTTCCAGAAAACCCGTTTACCCTCTCTCAAACACAACCCTCCGGACACCCTCGCCAGAGAGAAATCTCTCAATTAGTAGAGCTAGAATTAATACCGAGCTCTCGGAACATGTGCTCGATTACATCAAGATAGCAGAGTTATGTTTCAGACCCGAGAAAATGAGCGCGTTTAATTAACTACGCTAATGTGACTTCCAAGTTACAGGCTTCACTCGATTCTTAATTATTCTCGGGGAGGGTTCGTCGAACAATGCCTCCCCTCACGTGTGGTCATTAGTTATTCGGAGAAATTTATTATTGGGTGGAGGCAGTCTCTGGGCTGTCAGGACGGATTTGGTTCCGGGGAATGGACCTTTTAGAATTCATCTGATGGGGGGTCGTTGTGGTTGGTTAAAAGGACCACTTTATGGATCGGGGAAAATTATCTCACCCGCCGGCGTATTGTCCATAAGTCATTGGGTATGTTTCAGACATTGACACATTTACACACGACCAGGCGACAAAACTGATTAAATATATTGCTCATCGCAGTTCCTATTTCCACCCAAGAGGTTCCTGTGATTTGGTCAATTTTTGAATAATTTATTATTTTCACATCCGATGTAATTCTGATTTATTAAATGGATGAAATTGTGTGGCATTGAAACGTCCATGATCAACTTTATAAACTTCAGTGGCTAATTTAGATAATGTGGCGGTGGTTTATAAATTATTAAATCATTTGCGTTTGGTAAAGCAGAATGAGTATGAATGATTTTAATTTCAGGATACTTAGTTGATGAAATGACTATTATTTAGAAATGTTTCTTATCAAAACTCTTATCGTAATTTATTCATGAGCTGAATATTGTTTTCAGCATTTCACAATATGATATATGCATATATATATATATATATATATTATGCAAAGGGCTTTAAAGGTAAAGTATGGGATACAAGTGGGTGGAAAATCGGATTCTTTGCTGATCTTAGGTTCTTATGCACACTCTCTATATCACGATTCAGTCTTCTTATTTCTGAAAGCACGGGGTGTAATAGTCACCACCAGCAATTCACACTATCCTATCGATATAACAAAATAGATTTCAGTTGAATAATTTAACCGGTTTTAATATATAAAATGCCACAATTACAATTTCTTCATTGATACATCAACATGAATTCAGCTCAGTAATTGATACTGTTTTATAGTAATTGACATCAGCTTAGTATTGGCATATAATCCGGATTCAAATCAACTCTGAAACATAAAATAAATTAAAAATTATTCCAGCTCCGAAGTTTGTAAATCAAAAAATCCATCTTTATTCCAAATCTAATGCTTTATTTTCCTAATATGAGACAAGTCAATTTTATTACTTAGTGAATTATTAAACTTTATTTTGCTTTGTAGGACTAACAATATATTTTTTCCGGGGTAATAAGTATTCAGACAATAAAACACTTAGCTTACACACAGATTAAGTGTTTATAATGTTTTACCTAATTCTATCCGTGACAAAAAATTATTATTGCCTAGTAAAATTACTATTATTCTAGAACTTACAATACTAATAAGTTCTACAATAATAATAATTGTGAACAATGGAAATATATGAAATTAAAACAATTTGTAAATGTTTCACTATGAGAGAAACAGGATTTGACATTTTTTTAAAAACATAACAAAGCATTTTTAAAATCAAGTTCAAATCTCATTTTTCCTCTTTTCTTAAAAAAACATTTTGTAATTGCGCAACTACTAAAATTTCGTTACAAATAAAAATCAACAGCATTAGGATTCTTAGATAATTAGGATAAAACCACTATTACAAAAAACAAAATACATAAATATATTGTAAAAGAATGGGAAAGTAAGAACATCAATAATGTAGTTATTTATAAATTTAAAGAAATGTCTGCGAAATATTCTTCCTTATCCGCTATCTATTCTTTTAAAGCAAGGAGAGAAAGATCTTTCTTTAAATAATCGTGCATTGTCAAGAAGTGCGTGGCAATACACATAAAAAAGATAGAGAAAGATAATTTTTTTTATCTTCGTTATTTCACTAAAACAACAAGAAAAAGAAAAATGACAGCGTGGAAGAAAAGAGTTTAAACAAACATGTGGATAGAACTATTGCATCATTAATGTTGTCCGCCTTGATTTAAAATTCTTAAACAGTCTTCTTTAAAGTAAGTTTTTACAGAGAGTTTCAATTAAACTTCTTGGATTGAATTTTTTTATACGTTGTAACTTCTTTTAATTATTCCAACAGCACTGGCTGAAATCTGTGAATTAAATCGAGTTCCCAGTCATTTTTCTTACATGTCTTTTTCTTTATCTACGTATATATTTGCCCCATTCTATACGTTTTTTTTTCTACGTTCAGCGAAGGCTTACAAATCAAAATAAATCGCTACCGACTTTAAATTAATAGGCAAAAAAATGACAAAACGTAGGAAATTCTTTGTAATTACAGCAGTTAAAATGTTGAAACATTTGGAAGCTTTAATTTTTGTTTTATTGAAAAAAAACTTTTCTTTTATTCGAGTTTTTATAAAAATCGTGATTATAAGTAGTTATTATTTGAAAATTTTTCACCAGTAATGAAAGCTATCAACGAAGGTTCAAGTTAGTTATGAAAGAAAAATTATTTTATTTTTACTTCAGATTTACAGTTTTCACAGCAAAATTGAATATATACATTTAAAAAAACCCACCAACTTTTTTTTTTTGTTAAAACCTGTAATTCAGATAGTGTTAAAAAAATTAAGATATTAAGTATAAGGTAGTACTCCTATAAGTAAGAAAACAATTGCTTAATCATAAATTTTTAGATTTATTATAATTCGTCATATTTCTGCCGCTATTGAATTTAATAAATCCTGTGAGAATTCTGCATTTTGAGGTTCATATTTTGCCAAGCCTCATTTTCCCGCCAAATGCAATCGTTCGCCGAAATAGCAGTACTTTTTTATTGCAGTGGCCATTTTGTTTGTTTAAGAATGGAAGTGTCGAGAAAAATTATGGCAAAAAAATATCCTAATAAACAAGTGTAACTCTAAAGCGTAGAACACGCATTCTTTTATTGTTTTGACGAATTTCTTATTAAATTTCTGGAGTTATTGAACATTGGTATAGAACCATGTGTATTAATCCAGCTAAGTATGTTCACACATGATAAATTGAAATGAGTTAAAGATTATTTTTTTTATACCCTTATTTATTTTGTTTTCTTTTTCCGTTCATAATGCATTTTAGAGACGGCAAATATTATGTATTAAATGTTATCAAGTAAAGTGAATAAATTTAAATAAACTGCATCAAAGTAGAAAAAACCATTTATATCTCTATAAATTAGAATTTAAAATATAGAATATCCATATACGGGTGAAGTCAGTTGTTAAAGAAAAATTATTGTATTCTTACAAAGTTAGATCTAAGGTTTCACAACCGAATTGAAAATATACATTAAAAAAATCAAAACACGCATTTGTTTGTTAAAAACTCTAATGCATATATTGATAAAAAATATTACGTATATATATTCTTTAACAGGACTTTTATTCATTTAACAAGAAATTGTAAAATATCTGAAAAACTGAGGCGTAATGCAAATTGAATTTAAAGGCAAAATACAATTTATATTTGCAATATAGCAATATAATATTTGCATATGTTATTAATAAATTAAAAGTAGAGAATTACTGTTTGAATATTTTCCAGTGAACATTCATTTCTTATATCTTAATCTTACATACGACCAATATCAAGTAGTTCCTTTAGAATTTCCTGGATTTCAGAATCGTTTATCACCAGTTTATCGTTTCAATATCCTCAAAATAGTGTCTAAGGTTTAGTTTATGTTTGTCAAAAATTAATCCGGCAGGGCACGTGGAGTCATGTTATGATCCCAAGCCCTTGGTGAACTCCGATTCCTAGAAAGACTTCTGTTTATTCTAAGTTCGTCACCCCTCTGCCTTTCAGAGTGTTTAGAAAGTATTTCCGGAATCTTTCGTTTTCTAATGCACGTTTGGTCAGTTACTGAGGATTATGGGATGACCCTGCAAGCCTTTTCGTTTATCTTACAGACCAGTTATTAAATATGGTTGATACGATCAGTTTGTTGCTTTTCGTCCATTGGATTTTCATATTGGTTGAATTGTCGATTCCATACGAAAAGGAGTGTTTGAGTAGACTTCTTGCTGAAGTTGAATGCGATGAACTGACATTGACAATAAAAATAATTTTTCTTATCATGAAACTTTTAGCTATAATGAAAAAGTATTGAAAGAGGGCAGAAATTCTGGAAATAAATAAATAAATAACTCGGAAAGGTTTTTATCAAAATATAGCGTAGGAGGAAATATCTGCTATCTTTCCTCCTACGGAAAATAAAAGGAGGAAAACGAAATTTAGGTAGAATGATCATATTGGTTGTCGTAATATTGCGTCGCAAGTACCTGGTATAACAGTACCAGCAAAAGATCCTGTGAAGAATAGAGTTTTATTCATCGACGATACCATGATACATTTATATGTAGAGTGATGTAATATATTTATTGAAAAATGTACACCAAACTTTGTAAAAAAGATGCACCAGAAAACGGACTCTCTAGAAATCCGTGCTTTATTTGGATTATTTTTATGTGTGCATTATAAAATTCTTGCCGATTCAATGTATGAGTTACGTGGGCGATAGATAGAACTGGTATTAGAATTTTCTGCACAAAAAAGTTTCACGAACTTTTTTGTTTCGCTGCATACAATTTGATAATGTAAATAACAAGAAACAAAAGTAGTTATTTGAGACTGGCTTTTCGGCCGCTATACGCTCTTTCATTTTTTTTTTATCGAATTGTAAGAAACATTACACACTCGGTGAATATATTACTATTGTTGGAAAATTAGAACCTTTTCTTGGTCATTTCATATTTTAAATCTTATCACAATAAAATAATGTATAAGATTTTATTTCTTTTAAGCACTGTATAAATAAAAGTCAAAGGAGTTATTTAACTAAAAATTATATTTTTTCAGTTTGGAATCATTTTATGAATCCTCGTGTCTTAACGTTTGTTAAAGAAGTGCATCTTCTCTGGTAAATGTAAGCATTACCTAATAGCTTTTTCTGCCTGAAATTGGTAGTACTTCTATTAATAGTTTAACAATTGCTTCTTCATAAAATTCTAGATTTATTAAAATTCGTCATATTCCTGTCGCTATTGAATTTATTGTTCTTGTGGAGATTCTGCATTTAAGTATTCCAATTTCGCCATGTCTCGTTTACTAGCCAAAATTGTAGTATTTTGCTAGAACAGTAGCCATTTTATTTGTTTAGGGAAGTTCATGGCAGGGAAGGAATTAAAAAAAAATCTTGCCAAATAAAGAAGCGTAACTTTAAAGTGCAGAACTCACATTCTTGTGGTATTTTAACCAACTGCTTCATAAATTACTTGGTTTATTGAACATTGATATATTCCGATTGTATTGGTCCATAGAAGTATGTTTACACATGATAAATTTAAATGCGCTAAAGGATTAATTTACTTGATACTTTGAAAAAAAAATTTTTTTTTCTTTCATAAAATAAGTTTTTCATAGACGTCACTACGCAAGAAAAAACTAATAAACTCAAGTATTATGTATTAAATATTATCAAGTAAAGTAAGTAAATTTAAATAAACTTACACCAAATTGGAAAATCCTAGTTATACCTCCATGAATTCGAATTTAAAATATGGAGCACCCCTATAACGTATGCTAATTCAATGATTTTCAAATCGTCTATGCAAATTAAGATGACATACGCCCCTGAGTTTTCAAATAACTTTCCCTAATAACTGCACTTGGGAACAAAGGATTTCGGTGGAGTCCTCTTTGAAAACTGCATCAGCAAGCCATCTGCACTTCGGTCGTTTCCATTTGGATATTAGAGCCCATTTCTCAAGGTGCTTTCCACCACCGATTGAGAAATTGACTCCGGTATTGAGAACAGAATATGCTAATACGAATGTCTTGCGCCAGGAAATTGGTTGTAATAGCAAATTTCAGATTATCAAAGAGAGAGGGCTTTTATTCAAAGGGTGGTAAGCCCTTTCCATTTCGGACATGATAAGGAAGTTTCGAAATATTGGATTCTGTAATTATAATTAGTGACTTAATTTTACGACTTTTATTTCTGAATAAACAATAAATACAAGGAACGAAAATGTCAATGTATATAATTCTTCAGAAAATCATTGCTTAATAACAACAATTTTTGTTTTATAATCATTAACTGAATTAATTTTATATGAATATTACAAGATTATCTAATTTTTCTGTAATATATCTAAGCCAAAATAAATTTTCTTGCTCTTTGCTTGTGCTTTTTTTGGTGCTATTAATAATTTTCACGGCCAACAATAAATATTTGTTAATAAATTATCAGATACATTATTTATCTTATAATATTCTAAAAAATATTTATATGCAATAATTAAATCTATGGTGAAAAAACATCATAATGTAGGCAATAATTGCTCCAAAATGTAATGATAAAATTATCTCTGAGGTTTCCCCATTAAATAATTCTATTAGGGAACAAAGATATATTTATATTATTTCCTATTAGAATAATAAGATTTTATTTCAACTCCCTATAGACAAAAGCATTTTGTTATGATTATTGAACAAATCATACACTTATTTATGTTTTTAAATACGTTATTTTTTTTTTTTTTGATGTATGGAATTTTTTTTTTAATATTTTATTCACTCCAGTTAAAAAAAAAATATTTCTTTATACGGAAAAGCCCTTGTATAAATATTACTTAAAAATTTTTTTTTGTATAATAATGACCTAAATTATAATTATAATCATAAGCATATTCCTTATCATATGCAATATTACTTTAAACAATAGTGAATACATCAGTAAAAACATGCCACTTTTTGACTGAATAGAACCACCAAACTGAAATAAACCACCAAACTGCATAGAAATTCACAAATATTTATAAAAAATTTTTATTCAAATAAAAACCGTTTTTATAAAAAGCGGTTTTTTTATTTCTGTAATTAGGAAAATTTTAAATTTCCTAGTAAAATTGTGGAATATTTTTGTTATTTGCTAATGTAACATAAATAAAAAAACATTAAATGCTTTATGTTGCCCCTTAAAACATTTTTGTATTCAATTTAGTAATTATACCGAAACCATGTGTAGTCACTTTAATTTTTATGTTGAAATTTTGTAATTTTAATACTGTGCCCAAAAAGTAAGACAAAT
This sequence comes from Caerostris darwini, assembly GCA_021605075.1. Taxonomy (NCBI): domain Eukaryota; kingdom Metazoa; phylum Arthropoda; class Arachnida; order Araneae; family Araneidae; genus Caerostris; species Caerostris darwini. Next base: position 67,425 of record BPLQ01012792.1, read on the forward strand.
TTTCAATTTAAAATTCTCGGATCTTATAGAATTTCAATTTTTCCTTTTTTCGGTTGCTGCCACTGTCCTTGACATCTGTGTGGAATTTGACTTCAAAATATTCATTAATGTTTGAGTTACGCTTGCCTTTGTGAGACGCTAAAACTGATTCAGGCTATTTTTGAAATGTCTGATTTAATTGAGCAAAGAACTTGCATTAAAGTTTGTGCGGAGACGTATAGAATGGAGACAATAGAACGTTACGGCAGGCATTCGGTGAGCATTCCTGTAACGGAAAGAAATATTTAGAAGTGTTGTAAACAGTTCAAAGAAGGCAGAGAATACGTTGAAGGCGAAGAGCCCTCTGGTCGACCATCAACCTCAACCGACGAAGCTCACGTCCAAAAAGTTAACGATTTGTTGCTTGCAAACCATCTATTTACAATTAGAGACCTTGTTGAGGATGTTTGAATTTCAAAAGGATCAGTGAATTCCATTTTGGGCCTGAAACGCGTGAAATCTCGATAGGTACTGAAAACAGTGAATGCGGCAGATCACACTGCGTTGATTCTTCGAGACTTTTTCGCCAAAAAAGAAACTCATATCACTCCAGAATTCAGATCGACAGTATTCCCACCTTGCGACTTCTTCCTATTCTCTAAACTCAAAAGAACACTCTGGAGTCACCGTTTTGAGTCGACTGAAGAGTCAATCGGCGCGCTTTGACGGCCAACCCTGCTGATGACTTTTTAGTATGTATTGGGGAAAAAAAGTTGGCATAAGTGCATTGTGTCCGGAGAAGATTACTTTGAAGAATAAATATAGAATATTTTTGGAAGAATGAATTTCGAAGAATAAATAAAGAGTTTTTGAAAAAAAATAATTGGTCTTACTCTTTGGGCACAGTAATACTTCTTAATTAAATATCACCATTGTGAAGATTATGGCCCCTTTTATTTTCCAGAGTCAAACCGTTAATAATAAATATGTGGCATAGATTAAATAAGATATAATCTAGAAATAACAAATGAACATCCCTCAAATAAGACATCTTCGAAACATTTTTCATGAAGTAAGTTCGTAATAATAATTTATCTTCATTACAAAATAATTTATCTTCATAAAAATTAAAAAAATATATCATAATTTTTCTTTAATATTATAATAATTTACGTTTATAACATATACTTACAGTTTTGATTACAGTTTAAACTATTCGAATAGCATTTAAATTACATTCCTCATAATTCTTTTATTAAAAAGTTAATAATTAATTACGATTATAGTTGTTTTTGCTTTTATTATAATATTCTTAAAAATATTATTCATGCTCAGCTCTAAATTATTTTTCTCGCGGAGTTTATTTTAATTCCCCAACTGAGAAATACCAAGCACATTTTTAAAGTATGTATATTGCTGTAAAATTTAATTAATTTATTTCGAAATTATGTTTTATTTTTAAAAGCATCTAGTGAATCTCTGCTGCAAGATTCATAACATTATTCCTTGTTTGATTTGATTACATTTTGCCTTACTTACTAAAATTGCACTTAAATTTTTATATTTGCCCTACATCGCTAAAATTCTATAGTGATAAGTAATTGGGATTTATAAAGTAATAAGGCAGGCAGTTTAAAGTTAAAAAAAAGGGGGAAAAATTGAAAGAAAATACAAAAAAAATTATAGTTATTATTTCCCAGCAAATTTTAAATAGAAATATATTTTTTTATTTCACTTCTAAAATTTCTCTGATATGTGGTGAAATTTGTAGCTAAATATATACAATTGAATAATCACTGGAGGAACGTTTGTATAGAAACTAGATAATTATAAAGTATATTGTCACTTCAATATTTGAAGATAAGCTGCAGTAAATAACAATATATATATATATTATACACAGAGCCAAAATACTATTTCATATTATGATTTATCATTTTATGTTTCTTTTGATAGTTGCTTATTTGGTGGGTTTGATTTTATGATTAGCTCTAATAAACATGAAAATAACTAAGATAAGAAAATTTTATATTTTTAATTTTGTTAGTTTATTATTATTTTAATCAGGATAAAATTGTTGAAAATATAACTAATATTAGAGCCCATATAAGATCAACACTGCATCATTATAAAGTATATTGTCATTTCAATATTTGAAGATAAGTTGTAGTAAATAATATTATATATATATATATATTATACACAGAGCCAAAATACTATTTCATATTATGGCAAACAAAATAATAAAAATGGTATACAAATATTGATGTTTTTGCTTGGACTCTCAAAACAAAAATTTTGACAAGAGTTTATATTGTTTGAGTATCTTTGGGTTAAAGCTCTTGGGTTTCCAAAACATCAATATTTGTTTCAAAATACTATATGCAAAGCCAAACTTAAAGCATCAAAATTTATACCAGGTGTTGGCATGATAAATTTATGAGATGAAATAACTTACCGTCGGATTCTAAAATAATGTAAAAAAAAATATGGTAACAAATGTGGGTGTTAAAGCTCTTGGGTATCCAATACATCAACGTTTGTTATCAAGATACTACATACTACTAAGTCAGATTTATGGCTTCAATGATTATTCCAGGTGTAGACATAATAAATTCATCGATTCGATGAACTTCGAGCAGAAATATCCTACCATTCGATTCAAAATAAAAGGAAAAAATATGGTAACAAAATTTGGGAGTTAACGCTCTTGATCAATGTATAAAATCAATGCTTCAATTTGTCAATGCTTGTCCAAAACATCAATGCTTGTTTCATAATATTACATGCAAAGCCAAACTTAAAGTTTCAAAGTTTACGCTAGGTGTAGACAAGATAAATTTGTAAGTTGAAATATCGTAACTTTGGATTCAAAATAATGAAAAAAAATATGGTAACAAAATGTGGGTGTTGAGTTTCTAACACCTATTGTAGCACAAAATCTGTAACATGTCTGCTTTTCTAAGAGTGAATTATGTCAAGTCGAAAATAATCTCTACTTTAAAGGTAAAACTGCTATGTTACATTTTCAACTAGTTTATTTATATCTTTATAAGTTCAGTTATTGTCTACTGAGATTCTTGAAGTAATTAGTTCAGAAAACTATACATTAAGTATTAGTTAAAACTATGAACAAGATATGTGGATAGAACTGAGAGAAAAGAAGTGAAAAGTGATGAATGCTATTATTCAGTGGAGGACATTATATATAAATCTCATTTTTCGTTTCACTTGCAAAATTCCTCTGATGCAGGTACATGCATATGTAGAGCAAAAGGTGCACTGCGACTTAATGATCGGCGGAGGTTAGTCCGTGAGCAAACTTGATAATTCTCGTGAAGATCACTCATCTGTGCCATTTCTTGGTGGAGGTGGAAGTCGGGGGGGAAACACTTCGTCGAATTATTCAATTAGAAAATTGCCCATAAAAGACAAGAGCATGACACATTTTTCACAGGAGGCTGCACATGGAATTAATTTTGCATTCGCCCCGTTCAAAGTAGCGTTGAAAGCGAATAATGAACGAATAGCGTAAGTGGTGTTAAGTTATATGAATGAAGGTGGAATTTCAGGAAGCCAGCGAGAAATGGGATGAATTGCGAGCAACGTGGAAGAGTTGATGAGGGGGATGAGGTCCACGGAAGCGGACGTCATGAGGTAAACGGTTGATGTGTCAAATTTAAAAGATAATTTAATTTTGCTCCACAATTTCTTTTAAGTCAATCATACTTCCCAGGTATAAAGGAAATTGAGATTGTAATTATTAGTTAATTTCAATGTTAATAATCAACTGAAATCTAATTTAAAGTCATAAAAAATGCTACTTATATTTTTGTCGTGATAATGATTATATATATATATTAAGTTTCATTCTTCAATATATTTATTTTACATATTATAGTAAATACTAAAATTATAAAAATTAACAGAATTATAAATAAACATTTATTTGTTACTTAGCAATGACAAAATAATCTAATATCATGAAAAACTGTAATTTTCTTTTTTGACCTAATTTAAAAGAAAATTCAATAAATTTTTTGTTGTTGATAAAAAGGATAAATTAAAAAAAAACAAATTAGATTTAGATTAAAACTGCATAGAAATATAATGATTTTTTTAAATCAGGAAATAACGGTTTATTTCTAATAATTAATAATATTGTTTAAGAAATATTGTCTACAAATTGTATTGAATAGTTACCTATTAATTTTTTATATTATTACATATGTATCAATGATACTATAAAATTATTTAGAAAAAAAATTAAGAGATTTGCCTCTACTATTTTTTTTGTATAAATTATTGCACTGCTTGCATTAATAAATCCGTGAGTAGGCGCGGTAGATATTTGATTGTAGGATTTGATTTCTTTTAATTTTTGTTAAGTACTTTCAGTAAAAAAATATTATAGCTTGATGAACACACAATTAAAGTAAAGTAAAAAAAAATTCAGCAATATTAATAACACGAGATATGGCATTTATTAATAATTTAAAGTAAAGTCTTAATATTTTCATCCTACTCATTAAATTAGTCATTAGTAGTAGTAGTAATAGTCATTAAATTTCTATAACACAAAATATAAAATAATATAAAAAAATAAATAATAATTTCTATCATAACTGATATAGAAATGTCGCCATTGAAATGTATGAAAATCGCATCCATGCATTTCCATTAGTTTTATTATGTTATTAAGACAAACACAATTAAAATCTATAATTTCATAAAATAAGGACTTCTGCTAATAAAATAAGAAAGGAAAAATATATATTTTTGATGAATTTCTGGGAAAGAAATTATATGCGATTACATAACATGTGAACATCTGTAATTAAATGAATCAAATCTAATTAAAGAAATATCTTCTAAATGAGATACATTCAAACTGGTAGTTTACTCTAAAATTAATCAACAAGATAAAATTTTGAAAATCAGTAATCTTCTTTTTGGACACAGAACATAATTTTAAACAAAATAGCAGTTAATTAGTTCCTTGTCCTTGTTGTAAGAAATATTTTTGATTCTTTTTATTCCTACTGAAGTATTAATTTTTCATAATACGTTGTGACAAGACTACTGTATGTTAATATATGCTAAATGCTATGGAAGATTGTTTTCATGTGGTTCGAATGGCGTCTTTCTAAAGTCAAAATTTTAGAAATATTTATTAATATACCATGATGCAAAGGCACCCGGTGAAAAATTTAAATATATTGAAATTTTCTCATCATATTTCATTGCGATATTTCATTACTTATTTCATTGTCTTATTACGATGTCTGAGTTTTCAAGGAAATTTAAATTAAACGTTGAAGCTAACTATCACCTAAACTTATTTCTTTTAGCTCATCCATCTTTCTTCAGACACTTGTAACAGACACTAAGACGAACTTATCTCCTTCCAAAGAAAGGTGTCTGATTTCTGACGGGCTAAAAATTATCTCATCCCAGATAGTCATCCAATTGGCTCCTCGAACCTGTCACCGGAATCACTCCCTTATCACCACCTGGCCTTACACGGGGACACTTTTACAGAAAACCCGTCTACCCTCTCTCAAACTCAACCGTCCAGACACCCTCGCCACAGAGAAATCTCGCAATTAGTAAAGCTCGAATTAATACGGAGCTCTCGAAACTTGGGCTCGATTACATCAAGAGACAATTACATTATATTTCTGACGTGGGGAAATGAGCGCGTTTAATTAACTACGCTAATGTGACTTCCAAGTGACAGACTTCGCTCGATTCTTAATTATTCTCAGGGAGGGTTCGTCGAACAATGCCTCCCCTCACGTGTGGCCATTAGTTATTCAGAGAAATTTATTATTGGGGGGCGGCAGTCTCTGGGCTATCCGGATGGATTTGGTTCCGGGGAATGGATCCTTTATAATTCATCTGGGGGGGGGAGTTTTTCTTTTCGGGTCATTGTGGTTAGTTAAAAGGACCACTTTATGGATTAGGGAAAGTTATCTCATCCGCCAACTTGTTGTCCATATGTCATTGGGACCGTTTCAGACATTGACACATTTACACACGGCCAGGCGACAAAACTGATTAAATATATCCATCGTCGTACCTATTTCCATCCAATGGGCCCCGTGATTTGGTTAATTTTTGAATAAGTTATTTTCACATCCGTTGCAAGATGAAATTCTGATTTATTAAATGTTGGAATTGTGTGGCATTGAAGCATTCCATGATCTACATTATTAAAAACGTCAGTGGCTTATTAAGAGTAACGATGCGATAATATGAGGGTGGTTTATAAATTGTTAAATTATGTGTATTTGGTAAAGTAGAGTGAATTAGATTTTAATTTCAGGGTGGGTAGTTAATCGATAAAATGGTTATAACTTAAATATAATGATTTTATCAAAACATGTAATAATCTAATTTATAGATGAGTTGTGTAGAGTTTCAGAATTCAGAAATATGTATCATATATATTTATATATGGTGTCTCTAAAATAACTGGTAAAAATGTAAAGTCTTGTATAAAGAACCGAGATAAACAGATTTTGTAATCGTATAATAGAATAACTGTGTTAATTGCGTGTGTAAGTGTAAGTGTGTAAATAAATACGTGTACAATATGTAAATGAAAAAGACAAGCATAGTTGCATGGAACAAATTTTGGAATGTCTATATATTTTATAATAGCTTCAAAAGAAGGTGACCATCAACAGTAACTCAAGATTTTTGTCGGCGGATGACATACATTAGTAAAAATGTCAGATAGGGCACTCACTAACAGTCTTGCTGTAATATCATACATCGATAGGACTTTCGTTGATCATTTTCTTGACATAGTCTCCTTGAGTAAATCGTTTAATCATAAAAATGTTTGTTTATGTCTGTAACAACATTTTACTACATATTTGTACTCATATCGCCCTTATGTACTACATTTACTCTCAGAGTTTCTATCAAATGAGCAAATCTACTTATTTCGGTCCTCTCTTCCTGACTTTACATTTGGACCAGATATTTTAAAGAAAAATTGTGTATATTAAATTAGTCTACAATAAATATAACATTCCTTCCTCTTTGATATTTCTTCGAATAACAGTAATCATCATTCCGTAATTAAATACTGTTTCTTGTAACTAAGAAAAATATGTTCATTAAAATAATGATTGATTTAAACTATATCATGCAAATACTGTAAAAATTCTTTTTATTCCAACTGATATATTCCTTATACATAACATGTTCTGATGAAACAATTATCTGTTAATATATAGAAAAAATTTCTGATATATCATATATATGATATGATTCATATATTTCTGATATATGCAAATGTCTTTTAAAGACAAAATTTTAGAGATCTTAATTAATATATATTACACAAAGGTAACCAGAGAAAAATTTAATCTAGGGAGGTTTTCTCATGGCATTGCATTATATAAGACTTTTACATCTTATTACGATGCCTGGGATTTCAAGAAAATTTAAATTAAACGCTGAAGATAAATATTACATAAACGTATTTTTTTTCTTCAGGCACTTGTAAGAGACACTAAGACGAACTCATCTCCTTCTAAAGAAAGGTGACTGATTTCTGTCGGGCTAAAAATTATCTCATCTCCGATCGTCACCCAATTGGCTTCTCGAACCTATCACCGGAATCACTACCTAATCACCACCTGGCCTCACACGGGGACACTTTTCCAGAAAACCCGTCTACCCTCTCTCAAATACAACCCTCCAGACACCCTCGCCAGAGAGAAATCTCGCAATTAGTAGAGCTCGAATTAATACGAAGCTCTAGGAACTTAGGCTCGATTACACCAAGAGAGCCGAGTTATGTTTCTGACGTGGGGAAATAAGAACGTTTAATTAACTACGCTAATGTGACTTCCAAGTGACAGGCTTCGCTCGGTTCCTAATTATACTGAGGAAGGGTTCGTCGAACAATGCCTCCCCTCACGTGTGGTAATTAGTTATTCAGAGAAATTTATTATTGGGTGGCGGGGGTGGCTTTCTGTTCAGGTCATTTTACTTCATGGATTGGGGAAAGTTATCTCACCCGCCGGCGTGCTATTCATAAGTCATTGGGATCGTTCCAGACATTGGCACATTTTCACACGGCTAGCCGACAAAACTGATTAAATATATTTATCCATTGACGTAGGTCCCCGTTGATTTTGGTCAATTTTTGAATAAGTTATTATTTTCACATTCGTTGCAAGATGCAATTCTGATTTATTAAAGGGTTGGGAATGTGTGGCATTGAAGCATGTCCATGATCAACTTTATAAACGCAGTTTCTAATTAAAAGTAAGATTCGATAATGGGGCCGCAGTTTATAAATTGAAAAATCATGTGCATTTGGTAAAGCAGATTGAGATAGATTTTATATTCAGGCTGGATAGTTAGTTGATAAAATGGTTATTAGTTAGAAATATAATACTTTTATCAAAACACGTCATAATCTAATTTATCCATATGTTGAGTATTGTTTCAGATTTCAGCAATATGCCATATATATATATATATATATATGTCTGTGTATACATATCTTCACGACGGAAGATATTCTTCGTGCTCTAATTATGTGTACACCAGCAGAACATGCAAGAAGGAATGAACAGAGAACATTGATTACGTAAAGGCCCTTATATTGGGTGCATCGCTCTACGTTCATCTTGTGCATATGAGGGCTAAACATATCGGGACTTACAGTTTTAAAGTGGATTCCGAATCACTAACAGATACCGACGCTATCGCTAGGATTCGAAACTCAAGCGTATGATAAAGAACTTGGGCGGTAATGTATGGGAGAGGCATGGGAGGAATCTCGGATAGATACTGTAAGAATTATTTTTATTCGTACTGATATATTTCTTTTTCAAAACATGTTTTTTGTCATGTTCAAACTGCACGCTTGTTAAGGAAACTGAAATTTTAAAAATCTTTATTTATATAATTTTACAAAAAGTAACCGGAGAAAACGTTTAAATATATCTAAGGTTTCTCATCGCTTTACATTACTTAAAGCATGACGATGTCTGGGATTTGAAGAAATTTTAAATAAACGTTAAAGCTAACTATTACCTAAACTTATTTCTGTTAGCTCCTCCATCTTCCTTAAAGCACTTGTAAATAGACATTAAGACGAACTTATCTTCTTCTAATTAAAGGTGTCTGATTTCTGGAGGGCTAAAAATTATCCCGGATCGTCACCCAATTGGCACATCGAACCTGTCACCCTAATCACCACCTGGCCTTACACGGGGGCACTTTTCCAGAAAACCCGTCTGCCCTCTCTCAAACACAACCCTCAGACACCCTCGCCAGAGAGAAATCTCGCAATTAGTACAGCTCGGGTAATACGGAGCTCTCGGAACTCGAGCTCGATTACATCAAGAGAGCCGAGTTATGTTTCTGACGTGGGAAAATGAGCGCATTTAATTAACTACGCTAATGTGACTTCCAAGTGACAGGCTTCGCTCGGTTCTTAATTATTCTCGGGAGGGGGTTCGTCGAACAATGCCGCCCCTCATGTGTGGTCATTAGTTATTCACAAAAATTTGTGTGTGGCGGCAGTCTCTCGGCTGTCCGGATGGATTTGGTTCCGTTGGAATGGACCTTTATAATTGTTCATCTTGGAGGTCTTTCTTTTCGGGTCATTGTGGTTAGTTAAAGGGACCACTTTATGGATTGGGGAAAGTTATCTCACCCACCAGCGTGTTGCCCATAAGTCATCTGGACCGTTTCAGACATTGACACATTTACTTACGGCCAGGCGACAAAACTGATTAATTATATCCATTGACTCATCTATTTCCATCCAATAGGCTCACGTCATTTGGTCAATTTTTGAATACATTATTATTTTCACATCCTTTGTAAGATGGAGTTCTGATTTATTACAGAGATGGAA
>BPLQ01012794.1:0-46287 GCA_021605075.1 Caerostris darwini
ATCCCAGATCTGAAAATTGTCACTTCTAAGAATGCAGCTCCCGAAATCACGAATAAACCATACAGCCAAATGCAGATCTTCATCATCTTCTTCTAGAGGGTGCGAGCATGCAGCATGTTCGATATTCTGTAAATGTCTTCCGTCAGCAGTCGTATTTTAGTACGGGATTGAAACATACTGAAGTAAATCCACAGTTGTAGGCACAGAACGATCACTCTAGCCCAGTCTTCCTTGCCAATGGAAATGAAACATAGCCACAGAATTTGGATGAACAAATTGAAACATAAGAAACTTGGAACCAGAAATTTGGGGAAATTCCACATCACCTTGAAGAAATTGCTGCTTGAAAAATAGCGAGGACATGGTATAGTTTCAATTCCTTCCAAGTGAAAAAAAAAGAAAATCGGCCAAAATGCTTCTTTTATCCAATTTTTTGAATAGTTCATTGTATCTTTCTCCATATGTATTCGCTTCTTCGACCTTAGTAAATCTGTTTGATCAGTTTAAAAGGAAATTTTGCATTAATTAACTCCGTAACTGTTAGTTTGTAAGAACGAAATGTTATGTGCTTTTTAATGTATATTCATATTAGTTTCCGTGTTTGAAAAGATCGATAAAATATGCAAATGATTTCCACACATTTTTTTATCGCATTTTAATAAAAGCAGGGATGAATGTACTTTATAAATGTAACTAATGAAGTAAGCAATTTATCTGCAATAAATTGTTTTCCAATATTTAAAAAATTGTATTTATGCTGACAAAAAATACTTGGAGCTGTTCTTTTTAAATACTTCACAAGCAACATTTGCATATAGTTACTTTATAATATATTTTTATCTTTGTCTACACATTTAGTTTTACTTAATAATCAAATCTAAAACATCTAAAATTATTTGCATTTTTTTTTGGACTAATTTAGACATTGAATAAAGAAGGAAAATATGCAATTTTAAGATTTAATAGCTTTTATTCACCCGATTATTTTCTATTATAAACAGTAGTATAACCATTTTTTCTTTCGATAAAATTTCACTAATTATATATTTATATCCCTATTAATTCTAATGTATGTTAATAGCCTATTATGATATTTTTTTGTTTTTTTAAATTCTCTAAATCAAACTTTGTGGAAAGAACGATTCTGTAACATATTGTTTTTCTCTGATGTGCATTTTTTCTTATACAAATCAATATCTAATTATCTACGACATTGCAGCATTAAAGCATATTTCATGTAAATTTCCAAAATATATATAAAGATATATGTAGGTATTATTTCTTTGTAAATTTTTTCTATAAATTTTGTTTCATATTGTTAAGCGTATGCATTTAGTAATAGTTATTGATAACTTCATCAACTTTGTAATATGGAAATATGATCAGCTCTGTATTGTTGTTTTTCATATACATAATAATGTAATTATTTCTTTTTTTGAAGGTCGAATAACGTTGAGAATAATAACGTAACGAATAACGTAATGCATTTTCTATTTGTGCCATTTTAGAAGCATTTTTTTCTGTCATTATTTTATGTAGCATAAATTAGTATATCATTAAACAAAATTAACAAATCTACTGCTGAGAGATATATTTTTTTCCATTAGGATTTGTAAATTTTTTATTTAATATATAACCACAAATCACGAAAATTTACTTGCTATGCATTTTTTAAACTAATTAAAACTATAATTTTGAAGAACAAATCAGAAATCAGAAATTTTAACGCTTATATTGTAGAAACTTAAATTTAATTCAATATTGCTTATTAAAATTTAATATATTATATAAAAGATTTGAGTAAAATAAGATTAAAAATTAAACATTTTCTTTGAAATGTTTATAAAGTTAAAATGAAAAAAAATAATAATTTGCGCCTTTGCATTTAATTAACAGTTTGAGTCTTTTTAAATATTGAAATATTTATCATTTATACAATTTACTTTTTACATTTTAAATTATAATTTACATTAATTTATATTTTATATTTTCCCGTAATAGAAAAATTTGGACTTTGATGTGAGTGATTTCTATTGTCCATCGATACAACTGCGTTTAATTTGAAATAAAACGTATTTCACAAATATTCCTTATCTTATTCATAATATTTTATTTCAAAATATTTTTTTTAATCTTTATAATTTAGGGATGATATTTGTTTGTGTTTTATTAAATAATACAAAGTAACTTATGTAAAAAAAATGACTTCATTTTGGTGTTACGCGTTATAATTGAATTGCACCCAAAAAAGATAATATTTTTTATATTTGATACTATGTTTTTTAGAGGTATTTCTTATTTTAATATCAGTACAAATTTTTTACAGATTATATTAAAATTTCATTTATTTTAATAAAGGAGGAAGAAATTATATACGGATTTCTACATTGTCAAATAACGGTATTCTGCGTTTATTATGTTAAAAATATTTCCAAGGACTTCCTCTTGGTTTCTTTGCGATCTTCCATTATTATATTAAAATTTCCTTTATTTTAATAAAGGAGGAAGGAATAATATTCGGATTTCTACAGGCTCAAATAATGGTATTTTGCGTTCATTATGTTAATAATATTTACAAGAACTTCCTTTTGGTTTCTTTGCGCTCTTCCGCCATTATATTAATATTTCATTTATTTTAGTAAAGGAGGAAGGAATTAGTTTTTTTTTTTACAGTCTCAAATAATAGTATTTTGTGTTCATTATGTTAAGAATATTTACAAGAACTTCCTCTTGGTTTCTTTCCGCTCTTCCATCATTATATAAAAATTTTATTTATTTTAGTAAAGGAGGAAAGAATTTTATTTGGATTTCTACAGTTTCAAATAATGGTATTTTGTGGTGCAATTCAAATAGAACGCGCTACTGTGTCCAAAACGTAAGACCATTTTCAATTTAAAATTCCCAGGATTATGGGATTTCATTTTTTTTTCTTTTTTAGGTTGCTGGCACTGTCCTTAACATCTGTGTGAAATGTGACTTTAAAATATTCATTGGTGCCTGAATTAAGCCTAGCTTTGGGAAACGCCAAAATTGACTCCGGCAATTTCTGAAATGTCTGAATTCATTGAGCAAAGAACTTGCATTAAATTTTATTTGCGGAAACGTATAGAATGTTGCAGAAGGACGCTCTGGACGACCATCAACCTCAATAGACGAAGCTCACGTCCAAGAAAAATGAAGATTTGAAGTTTGCAAACCGTCGATTTACAATTAGAGACCTTGCTGAGGATGTTGGAATTTCAAAAGGGCCGGTCAATTCCATTTTGGGCCTCAAACGCGTCAAATCTCGATTGGTACCGAACGCACAAAATGCGTCAGCTCACATTGCATTGATTCTTTGTGATTTACGAAAAATAACGAAAACTGAAATCCATATCTTTCCACAACCATCGTATTCACACTTCTTCAATGCTACTTCTGGCTATTCCCTAAACTCAAAAGAACACTCTTGGGACACTCTTACGACACAAGCTTCGTTTTGAGTCGATTGAAGAGATTCAACGTGAATAGAAACGCGGTTTTTAAGACATTCCTGGCAATGGCTTTTTAGCTTGCATTGAGGATTGGAAAAAAATTTGGCATAAGTGCATTGTCTCCGGATTGAAGGCAATGAAATAAATTTGGAAAAATAAATAAAGAGTTTTTGAAAAAAAAATTGTTGGTCTTAATTTTTCTGCGTAGAAGTATTAACACCAAAATAAAATCATTTGGTGTTTTCACGTAAATTACTTTGTATTATTTAATAAAGCATAAACAAATATCATTTGTAAATAACACAAAATGTTAACAAAATTTATTCTAAAATAAAATATTATGAAAAACAAATAATGAATACGTTTCAAACCTTTTTTTTCGTTTGTTCTTTTGTTTTTATTTAAAATTAATCACAGCTGTATCAAATGATGGACAATAAGAATCCCACACACAAAAGTTTAATTTATTCTGTTGTGATAAAATATGAAATATAAATTAATGCAAATAATAATTTAAAATGAAAAAAGCAAATTTTAATTCTTTTATATAAATATTTCAATATTTAAAATGATTAACTGATATTTATATGCAAATGCACAAACTTTACACAAAGAAACTTTTTACAAAGAAAATGTTAAATTTTTAATCTTATTTTACTCAAATATTTCATATTATTTATTACATTTTTGTAAACCAGTCTTTAAAATATTGAATTAAATTAAATGTTCTAGAATATAAGCTTTAAAAAAAACTGTTTCTGATTTTCCCACCAAAATTATAGTTTTAATTAATTTCAAAAATGCTTAACAAGAAAAATTTAGTGATTTTCGGTTATATGTTTAATAAAAGAAAATTACAAATCTCAAGGAAAAAAATGTATCTATCAAAAGTTAAGTTTTTAGTTGTGGCTGCGCAAGCCCATTTATTTTATATTTAGATCAATTTATTCATGTATATTTTCTTGTGGCTATTAAAAAATGTCGGTAAAAGAAATAATTCTTAAATAAATAATTTACAAATACATTTTTCTAAAAGAATATATAATACTAATTTAATTTTAAAATAATTAAGAAATTTTTCCTCGATTTCTTACTAAAACATAAAAAAAACCCTTGATCTAATAATTTTTATCATGTTAGCAAATGTAAAATGATTAAAAATGATAAAAAAATGATAGTTAATAATTGTTAATAAAATGATTTTTATTTAAAAATGATGATATGTAAATTTTGTTAAATGATAGGTTAATTTCATTAAAGTTATATGGAATAATGTCAGAAAATGGTGTTGACAGCTCGATCACACACAAATAAACTCAAATAAAAAACGTGGACTAAATTAATTAATCTCCTTTATTTAGGCAGTCATCACACTCGAGGATGGACTGGCCGCACAACCTTTCTCTTTGGTTACATTTGTTCAACTCCCTTTATTACATTCCTTTCTCTCTCGTCATCTCACAACCTGCCAGACATCCCCACAGACAGGATGTTTACTGGACATAGGGCGTTGACTTCCCCTATGCACGGGCACCTGGGTTTCGACCCAACAAATGGCATAAGTATAAAATTATTCGAAGTAAGAAATTATTTTTTCAACGTTCAAAAATGGAATTAATATTGATATTCGACCTTCAAAAAAAAGATAACAGTTATATTATAATATAAAGAAAAACAGCAGCACAAAGCCCATCACATTTCCATACTACATAAGTTCATGAAGTTATCAATAAATATTAGTAAATGAATACGTTCAATAACATTGAATAAAATCTATAGAAATAATACCTATCGTACAAAAATAATTTAAATCTCTATAAAAAAAAAATTCTGAAATTTGCATGTAATATGCTTCAATGCTGGAATGTGTAAGATAATTAGATACTGAATTGTACAAGAAAAAATGAATATCAGAGAACAAAAAGTGTATATCAGAAAAAAAAACCGACTATTAGAGAATCGTTCTTTTCCTAAAAGTCTAAATGTAGAAATTTGTAAGGAAAACAAATACCATAATAGGCTAAACATACATTAGAATTCATAATAGGCAGATTTCATTGAAAGGAAAAATGGCCATTTTGCTGTTTTTAATAAGTAACAATTAGGTGCACAAAAGCTATTAAATCTTAAAATTGCATATCTTCCTCCATTATACTAAGTTCAAAAATGATTTAGTAAATTACTTAAACAAATAATATCAAATAAAATGAAAATAATTTTGAAAGTTTTAGATTTGAATATTAACTAAAACTAAATGCGTAAACAAAGATAAAAATAAATTATAAAATAACTATATGCAAATGTTTTAGGTGATTATGCAACATTTAAAAAGGACAGTTCGAGGTATTTATTGTCAGCATAAATAATGTTATTGATATATTGGAAAAACAATTTTTCTGTAAGATGGCAGATAAATTGTTCCCTCATGGCACGAAAACAAATATGATTAAATGACGTTTAAGCGATCATAGCACATAACATTTCGTTCTCGTTAACAAAAAGTTATGCAAGAACAAATGTATAATTTCCTTTTGAAAGGACCACACAACTTCCTAAAATCCCATAAGTTAAAAAATTTGCAGAAAGATAAAATGAACCCTTTAAAAAATTGGATACAAGAAGCACTTTTCCCGATTTTCCTTCTTTTCCATTTGGAAGGGATGGAAACTATACCATGTCCTGACTTTCTTTCAAGACGCCATTTCTTCAAGGTGATGTGGAATTTCCCCAAATTTCTGGTTCCAAGTTTCTTATGTTTCAACCTGGTGATCCAAATTCTGTGGCTGTGTTTCATTTCCATGGGCCAGGATGAATGGTCTGCACTGATGGTTTTGTGTCTGCAACTGTGGATCTACATCAGCGTGTTTCAATCCCGTACTAGAATTCGGATGCTGACGGAAGACCTTTACAGAATATCAAACATGCTGCATGCTTACACTCTCCAGAAGAAGAAGATGATGAAGATTCACATTTGGATGTATTGTTTATTCGTGATTTTGGGAATGACATTCTTAGAAGTGACGTTTTTCAGATCTGGGATGATAGCGTACGAACAGCAAGAACTGCTGGATTCCGAAATAATTCCTGCACACTTAAAAGAGCAACTTGCTGACTTGTTATACGTTACTTATGCTTTCACAATATTATTAGCGAATGGCTTTTCCGCAATATTGCCTGGATATTACTGCTTTGCATGCAACTGCATGAAGCAATTTTTCTTACGTTTTGAAATGAAGTCGAAAGTTTTAATAGCTCGTCATGATTATCAAAGAATTTTAGAAATCTACAAAGAAATGAATGAAACAATGATAATGATGGATGATTTACTTAGTCTTCCAATTTTGGTTTCTGTCATTAATATATTGGCAACACTCTTCTGGTTCGGTTACAGTTTTGCATTTCTACCAAATGATAACAAAATGTTAGGCATATTTACTGTTACGGGATTTGTACAGTACTTTGTGTTGCTGATGATGACCCTACCTCCAGCTGCAGCTGCCAATCAAGCTGCGGCGACGGCGAGAGAAATTGTTCTGTCTTTGCCAGGTTGGTTTCCAAAGAGGCACAGCATCATAAAGTCACTTGTATGTAGGAGATTCCAGCCTAAAACTGCTTTGACATTGGGGAAAATGTATCGAATCGACAAATCGATGCTCATCAGTGCTATAGCCACTTTAATTTCATATGGAATTGTGCTTGGCACTCTAGGAAGTGTTCAGAGTTCCGATGACGAGAACTAATCGGATATGTATTAATATAATATTCACTCTATATAAATTTTTGCAAAATGAATGGAATTATTTAATGCCAATAAAACAAGCAGCGTTGTCTATACAAATTAATAACTAATAATTTAATAACTAAACAGTCTATAACTAAGTAATTTGTTTCAATTTAATATATTTAATTATAATTTATGTAACTACTTCATAAACTGTCATTTCAAAAATGTTTTTTTAAATCTATTTTTTTAATTAAAAATATTTATGTCACAATAATAGTTTCAAAACACACATTACATTAAAAAATCCATCAAAAATATTTAATAACAAATTCTCAATAAGAACGATGCTATAAAAAGCAAACATACTGTATACGTAAAAAATTATCAGACAGCGATTACTATTGCTGCAATCATTATGACATGAGATGAATAAATTTGCATTAATTTTTTTTTACTGTATTGACTACTCTAAACTCAATTTCGGTAACTAAAAGTGAAAGAGAGCAATCATTGTTCAAAACGCTTTAATTCAAGAAAATAAAACGAATAGTATCATACATGCAAATTCAACCAATTAACACACATTCTGAGGAAATTCTTGCTATAAGTAACGTGGAAATATTAGAAAATTCTTTATAGCTGCTAGTATGTATTTCATTTGTGGTCCTTTAACCAGTAAATGTCGTTTTGATAATTTTAAAAGAACTTTAATTTATCAGTTAGAAAAGCTGTATTTTATTAAATATTTTTGAAAACAACAAAATGTTTTTACTAATATTTTCAATAGATTTATTTCATTCGAATTCAATCATCTTTGAGGATATTTTACATTATCTAAGTTCCGCCATTTTCAGTATAAATTAAATATCTAACTCATCATAAAATCGTTTTTCATTTACTTCACTCTTGAAAAGTTATGTTAGTTTCTTGAAACAGAATTAAAGCATTTCATTTTGATAAAGAACTTTCTCTGATATGAGTGATGTAAATTTTACAACTGATACTTTGTCAAGTTTCAAATGTATTTTTTAAAAATCAAATAGTTGCCAAATTAACTGTTTTAGATTCATTTGGTATGGAGAAATAACGTGACCAACAGTCTTTTGATTGTTTCATTCAATAATTTCTAACAACTTTTATTAAGGGCACTATCTGAAATGAAATTTTTAATATAGCATTTTAAATTACCATTGCGCAGGTCAGTAACATATTTCTGTTCATCCTATTGTCCAAAATTAAACACAGAGCTGTGTAAGTAAAGTTCTATATTACATTAAGAAACACAGCGGCACTGTTTAGTAACAAAATCTCAATGAGAAACATGCACTACAAATGCAATCATAATCGTATTTGGAAAAAGTTATCAAACCACAATTACTTTCATTCCAAAATACTATGACTTGAGAAGCATAAATTTGTATTAATATTTACTTTGATAAACAATTGAAACTCAAATTTCGTAACGAAATTGAACGAGCAACATTATTTCTTCAAGATGCTTTTAATTCAAGGGAATAAAGTGAATAATATAGTAAAAGCAAATTCTACCAGTTAACACACACACATTGAGGCTATAGTATATATGGTGGAAATTTTAGAAAATTCTTAGTAAATGGAAGTAAGTATGTTGGTATCTTTTTTTGTGGTCCAGGAAGTAAATATTAGTATTATGATATAGTAATTCAACATAAATATAGATACATTCTTGCTACAAAAATACTTTTCTATATTTATATTTACGACTTGACTTAAAAAAAAAATGGTTTTTTTTATAAAACAAAAATTCCGGATATCCAAAATATTATAGCGAAAAATGATAAGAAATTTCTAATCAAACACTCGGCTTAATTATTGAGATTATTTTTCTATTATACATAATCATAATATATAGGCTCATTAAAGCTTCTTAATACTAAATTGCTAATTAATATTCTAATTCTAAAAAAAAAAATTTAAAATATTTGCCTAATGAATCAACAATGTATATTAATAAAATATAAATTATCAAATTCTAATGCAAATAAACAAATCCCTCCCCTCTACATCTGTCAATATTGACCATATCAACAATATATATTTATAATTATTTTCCTTTCAAATATACATTCTAAGTTACAAAATCATAAATATTAACTCTATTATATATTCAGTTATATAATGGATAGCAGAACACGTCAGCTTGCATCTCTACAAGGATATTCGATTTATATTATTATTAAATATATTATGTATAATTTTATTAAATAATTTATTATAATATATTATTAAATAATTTTAAAAATAACCCTAATTTTTTACTAATATTTTCTATTGTTATGCAGAGGCCATAATTCGATTACAAGTATATATGAAGATATTTTATATTAAATAGTTTCCGTCCTTTTTAATCATATTTTATTAGTTATAATTTGATAATGATAGTTCTAATATAAATAATTCTATATTAAAACTTTTTAATTTAATTTACACTTTACAGCAGTATGTTTGTTACATGAAACAATATTAAAAGACATAAAACATTTTTTTCTCAAATGAAGATAGATAAAGAACTTACTTCGTTATTAGAGGTGCACATTTTACAACCGATATTTTTTGAGATTCTTAAATATATAAAAATTTGAATACTTGCCAAGTTATCTTTTGTTGAATCATTTGATACTAAGCATTAAAGTGTCCAGCCTTTTGTTTATTTTCTTCAATAAGTTCTAATAAACAACAAAACAACAAAAACAACATGAAACAACAAAATATCTCTATTTTTACTGTTCGTGATACGAATTATTAAGCATAAAAATTATTTAATTTTAAAATGAATACTTTTACCCTTCACTGTAAGTTAAAAAATAATTTATAAAATTAAAGTGTCCAGCCTTTTGTTTATTTCCTCCAATATGTTTTAACAAATTTTGTTAAGTGCACATTATGAAACAACAAAATATCTCTATTTTTGCGGTTGAAATGAAATTTGTAATACAAGTTATCATTACTCATTTTAGTAACATATTTGTGTTCATTTTATTATCAGATATTAAACTCAAAACAGAGTAACCAAGTACTTTGAAAAGGTTTAAAATTCGTAATTTGAATGCAATGGGAGTTTTGTTTTTACTTGCATTATTGCATTTATATCTACATATTTAGAAGGCATTTAATTTACCATAATAGCTCGATTAGAAGTAGCTTCACAAAAAGAATCATCAGCCAATCAATATAAAAATATACTTAATAAGTTAATGAAATACATTAGTATTTCTAAAGGGAATATTTTACTGAAACAAAAAGAAAATTAGTCTACTGTTCGTGATACGAATTATTAAGCATAAAAATTATTTAATTTTAAAATGAATACTTTTACCCTTCACTGTAAGTTAAAAAATAATTTATAAAATTACTCGGCTAAATTACACCAGATAAATCGATAACTATTATTCTAACTGGTTTCCACTGCATTGATAAGTAAAGCTAAAAAAGTAGACAAATGAATTCATTTTTAATATAAAACGAAATTAGAAAATAATTGCCATAAAATATTTTAGATGCTGTTACCAAAATATTAAATGAACAGCTCCACGTATTTATTGAAAAAATACAATTATTGCTGTATTGAAATAGTATTTATGTTATCCTCCATTATTAATCTTCCATTTTAGAATAAGACCAACAATTAAGGCCTTATTAAAACTTTTTTCATTTAGTTTGTTTTTTAAAACAGTTATGCTTATTTCATGAAAAATATTACTGCAAATACAACATTTTATTCCTCAAATGAAAATAGATAAAGAACTTTCTTTGAAAATAGTAAACATATTGGAGAACATATAGAAAATAGTAAACATATTTGTGTAAATGTTACAACAAATACTTCGTTCAGATGAATAGGCATTTTTAATGAATGGATATTTGTCAAATAAACATTAAAAAATCATTCGAAATAAGAAATAAAATGTCCAGACTTCTTTTGTTTGTTTTATCCAATAATTTCTAATAAATTTTATTAAGTGCACTCTAACAACAAATTTTTTTTTTAATGTTCCATGCTGAAATGGATTTTTAAAATAACAATTTCGCAAAACGAATCATCAACCCTACCATTAATCTGATCCGATTTATAAGAAATACTGAAAATCCATATTGTAATAAGGTAATGAAATGCATTTGTATCTATAATAGGGAAATTTTTCTGAGAGAAAAAGATAGTTAGTCATCTATTCGAAATAAGATATTACTTTACTGAGAAATTAACTCCTAACAGCTCATGTTGAGAAGTGGTAAAATATAATGTGAAATATTTTTTAGATTGTATATCGATTCACATGTATCTTTTATTGAACTTTCCAAACACGAGAACTAATAAGAAAAATGGACGTGATAAGCCATCATGCTCTTTGATAGAAGAGAAGAACAGTCAAGAGAAGCACTATTGTACTTAGGACGCAATTTTGACACCTTTGCATGTTTAAACTTCTCAATACCAACATTGCAGATATTATTTTTTGTTCCAGAAAAGGATTAACAAATTATTGTCATGAGTTAATCAAAATTATACTTTTAAAACTGCCACAATTTCAGTAACACTGAGCGAGGGATAAATATTCATCTATTGACAATTAATCCAGGATTACGTTGCACGTAATATCTCGTTGTCGTAAATTAACTGTTATGGAGTAGCTAATGTAAAATTCCCCTTTAAACTGATCACACAAGTTTTCTAAGATCGAAGAAGTGAATATATTTTTAGAAAGCAATAATGAACCATTCTCAGAATTGGATAAAAGAAGCTTTTCTGCCAATCTTTATACTTTTTCACTTGGAAGGAATGGAAACTTTGCCATGTCCTAATTTTTTTGGAAGTAGCTATTTTTCGAGGGGGATTTGGAATTTCCCCAAATATCTCTTTTCATGTTTCATGTGTTGCAATGTGCTGATCCAAATTCTGTGGCTCACTTTCATTTCCAATAATAAGGATGAATGGACAGTACTCATTGTTCTCTTTCTCCAGCTGTGGATTTCCATCTGCGTGTTTCGATTCCGTGCAAGAATTCGTTTGCTGACGAACGAACTTGACAGAATTTCGAACATGCTGCATGTTTACACCATCCAGAAAAATAAAATGTTGAAGATCTTCATTTGGGTGTATTGTTTATTCGTGACGTCCGTGACTGTATTCTTGGCAGTGACGGTTTTCAATTCTGAGATGGTAGCTCAACAGCAGCACAAACTGAGGAATTCCAAAATAGTTGCTGCAGACTTAAAAGATCATGCCGTTGCCATTTTGAACGGTTCGTTTATTTTCACGACCTTAGTAGGGAATTTTTTCTCCGGAATATTACCTGGATATTATTGCTTTGTATGTTGCTATATGAAGGAAATTTTCTTACATTTTGTATGGAAATCGAAAGTTTTGATTGCACGTCTAGATTATCGAAGAATTTTAGAAATCTACAAAGAAATGAATGAAACAATGATAAAGATGGATGATTTTCTTAGTCTTCCAATTTTGGTTTCTGTAGTAAATATCTTGGCAGGCCTCTTCTATTACGGTTACAGTTTCGCATTCTCACCAAATGTTAACAATGTGACCGGAATAATTGTTTCTATAGGGTTTTTACAGTACTTCGTCTTGCTGCTGATCACTTTAACTCCAGCTGCAGCTGTCAACCAAGCTGCGGCGAGGGCAAGGGAATTAGTTCTGTCTTTGCCAGGTTGGATTCCTAAGCGGTACAGCATCATAAAAGCGCTTATTTGTCGAAGTTTCATGGGCAAAACTTCTTTAACATTGTGGAAAATTTATCAAATCGACAATTCTTTGCTCATTAGTGCAATAGGCACTCTAATTTCGTATGGAATTCTGGTTGGCACTCTGGGAAGTGTTCAGAGTTCCAATATCGAGAAATAATAAAATAACCTTGATATAAGTTATTTCTTTATAAAATGATTGAAGTTGTTTTTAAAGTGAATAAAATATGTAGTGCTGTTTATGTAAGTTAACAATATAATTTGTGTTAATTTAATGCATTTAATTATGATATGTGTAATTTAATGTATTTAATTTTAATTTGTGTTAATTTATTGTATTTAATTATAATTTGTGTTAATTTAATATATTTAACTATGCTTTATGTAAATACTTCCTAAACTGCCATTTTAAAAAAGTGCTTTACATCTGTTCTTTTCAATTAATAATAGTAATGTCACAACATTTTTTCAAAATACAAATTACATTAAAAAAAAAACAGCTGTAACATTAAGTAACAAAATATATGCGCTAACAAGTCTATCTAAAAATATGCGCTACAACCGCAGTCATATACGGAAACAAATTATCAAAACAATTATTTGAAAACACTTTGGCATGAGATGAATAAATTCATATTGATTTTTTATTCTGATAAATATTAGAAACTCATTTTCGGTAACTGAATGTACGGCAGCAACATTCTTTCTTCTAGAAGCTTTTAGTTTGTGAAAATGAATAATATCACAAAAGCAAATTCACACACAAAATTCATTCAAATTCACAAACAAATTCACACAAGACACCAAACGTTAACACACACTCTGAGGAAATTCTGGTTATATGTATTGTAGAATTTTTAGAAAATTCTTACTAACTGGAAATAAGTCGTTCCTTATCTTCCTTTCTGGCCCTAAATTCTGGAAGTACACATTATTATTATGACCTAGCACTCCTACCAAATTACAAATACATACTTGTTAAAAATACTTTTCTATATTTACATTTATGACTTGTCAAGTAAGTTTTGATGACAAAATATTTGTGATATCCAAAATATTATAGCGACGAATTGTAGTATATTGCTAATCAAACACTGGACTAAATCATCAAGGGATAATTTATTTTATACAAAATCATGATATATATACTCAGATAAAAGTTCTAAATATTAAATAGTTAATAAATATTCTAATTATAAAACATAATATAAGCAATTATGTGCATAATGAATCAAAAAGATATATATCAATTAATTTAAGATTTTACTATAAACTCTAAAGAAAGTAAACAATTTTCCCCTTATACATCTGTGAATATTTATTAAGTCTTTCGATTAGATAATTCCCTATCAAATATACTTTACAAGTTGCAAAAATGTAACTTATTAATTCTATTAAAAATGTAAAATGCAATTATTTTGTAAACTTACTATCTTTAACCGATAATTCGTATTATTTTCATTTTGGCAGTTTTAAAATGATTTTAATATTTCAGTTAGAAAAGCCATACATTATTAAATTTTTTTAAAAACAACACATTTTTTTCACTAATATTTTGTACTGATCTGCAAAGGCTATCATTCGATTTCAAACCTTTTTGAAGATATTTAACATATATTATTTTCCCTAATTTTAATTAGAAAAATACATTAACTTATTAAAATTTTTTTTATTTAGTTCTTCCCTCAAAATTTTAACCAAATAAAACCGTTTTGTTTCTCAATTGAAATAGATAACGAACTTTCTTTGAGAATAGAGGCGTAAATGTTACAATAGATACTTTTTGCAAATTCATATGTATTTTTGAAAAAATTGAATAGTTGACAAATTAACTTTTGTCAAATCATTTGGTATGGAGAAATAAAATGTCCAGACTTCGTTTTTTTACTTTAGCCAATAATTTTTAATACATTTTATTAAATGCACTTTTAAACAAAAAAATATCGTCATTTTTCTATCTGAAATGGATTTTAGTAAAGCACTTTAAATTATTATTACTCCTTTTTTTAACATATTTCTGTTCATTCTATTATCTAAAATTAAACACAAAGCACTTAATTAGGTTCTTTTAAAAGAACTGAAACTCTTAATTTGAATACATCAGCAGTTTGGTTTTTGAATTTCATCACTGCATTTAAAACTAAATGTTTATAATACATTTAAATTATCATAATAGATTGAATAGATCTAGCTTCACAAAAAAAAAATCATCAACCATAACAGTCATCTAAACCGAATTTACATGCAATATTAATAATGGGTAATGCAAAAAGCTAATGAAACGCATTAGTGTTTCTAATAAGGACATATTACTGAAAGAAAAAGATAATTAGCCTAGCGATCTAGACATGAAATTATTGAGAAGAACAACTATTTAATTTTAAAATGAATACTTTAATACTATATTGTAAGCTTAAAAAATCATGAAATTACTCAGACAAATCACACCAAATTGAACGCTATCATTTTAACTATTTTCCATTTTATTAACAAGTAAAACTGAAAAAAGTAGAAAAATGAATTATCATTATAGTAAATAATTACCGTAAAATAATTTAGCTGTTGCAAAGAAAATGTAAAATGAACAGCTCCATGCATTTATTGTCAGCATACATAAGTTATTGTTACATTGAAATTTTTTTTTATATACAGACTGTACAGATCTCTCCAAACACGGATACAAATACGGAAAAATAACATGATAAGCCATTATATTTTTTTTAATAAAACAGAGGAACAGCCATTAAAAACATTATTGTAAGCAGGTAAAACGCGAATTCGATGTCTTTTTTTGTTGAAATTCTTGCATTGCAGACGATACTTGCATACTTGCGATAATGAATACTTGCATTGCAGACGTTTTAGATTCTTATGAACTGGGTTGAAAAAAAAAACCCAGCAAAATATTATCTGGAATGTATCTACAATATACTGCTGAAATAGGCGAGGAGAAATATTCATCTATTGCCAATTAATCCAGGATTAGATGGCACATAATATTTCATGACCGTAAATTAACAGTTATGGAAAAACTAATGTAAAATTTCCTTTTAAATTAATCTTACAAGTTTGCTAAATTCGAAGAAGTGTATAAAGTTGTCAAAGGCTAAAATGAATCATTCGCAAAATTGGATTAAAAAAGAACTTTTGCCGATTTTTATTCTTTCTGACTTGCAAGAAATGGAAACTATGCGATGTCCTGCTTTTTTTTGCAAGAAACAGTTTATTCAAAGTGATATGAAATGTCCCCAAATATTTGTTTCCTTGTCTCTTCTGTTGCCTCTCAGAGACCCAAATTCTGTGGATATGTTTCATTTCCAGTCACAAAGATGAGTGGGCCATTCTAATTATTCTGTCCCTCCAACTGTGGATCTATATCAACGTGTTTCGATCACATATTAGAATTCGCCTGCTGACGGAAGAACTTTTCAAACTATCGAACATACCATCCAGAAAAAGAGAATGTTGAAGATTTACATTTCGGTGTATTGCTTATTCGTGAAGTTCGTGACTGTATTCTTTGAAGTGACACTTTTCAATTCTGGAATGCAATCTTACGAGCAGCACAAACTGCATAATTCTGAATTATTTCCTGCACACTTAAAAGAGCATTCCCTGGCCATTTTAAACTGTTCGTTTTCTGCCACCACTTTAGTAGCGAATTGTTTCTTTGCAACATTGCAGGGATATTACAGCTTTGTATGCTGCTGTATGAAGGAATTTTTCTTACACTTCGAATGG
The DNA here is from genome assembly GCA_021605075.1 of Caerostris darwini. Classification (NCBI taxonomy): domain Eukaryota; kingdom Metazoa; phylum Arthropoda; class Arachnida; order Araneae; family Araneidae; genus Caerostris; species Caerostris darwini. Next base: position 16,675 of record BPLQ01012794.1, read on the forward strand.
AAATCGAAAGTTTTCATTATATATCAAAGAATATTAGAAATCTACAGGGACATAAATGAGACAATGATAATGATGGATAATTTTCTTAGCCTTCCCATTTTTATTTCTGTAGTTAATATCTTGGCCTCCCTCTTCTGGTTTGGTTACAGTTTTGCATTCCCTCCAAATGTTTACAACACAACAAGCATATTCGTTTCTGTGGGATTTATGGAGTTTTTTGTGTTGCTACTGATTAATTTAATTCCTCCTGCAGCTGCTAATCAAGCTGCAGCGACGGCGAGGGAAATTGTTCTGTCTTTGCCAGGTAGGTTTCCAATGCGGTACAGCATCATAAAACTTCATGTGCGCCGGAAATTCATGCGAAAAACCTTTTTGACATTGTGGAAATGGATCGAATCGACAACTCTTTACTCATCAGTGTTATAGGATCTATCTCTTATTTCTTATGGAATTCTCGTTGGTACTCTAGGAAGTGTCCAGAATTCAAATAACGAGAGCTAATCGAATCTTCATTAAATAAACTTTAATATAAATTTTGTAAAATTTAATGAATATACGTGGAATGATTTTTATTATTAGGAATGCTTAGTTTATAATGTTACATAATATGTTATGTGAATTATTACTATTAAAATTTTATAATATTTTGTTTATGAGTATATTACTTTCCAGATTTATTTAAAAAATTTTCATAAAGGATTTTTACATGTATTTATTTTAGTTAAAATTATGTTTTTAGGCATTAATTTATTTAATATACTTATTACTTGAAAAACAGAGTGAGGATATTGAGTTACAGAAAACGAAGGAGAAGCCTGCGCTACAAAAGCAAACATGTTTCTAAACACATCTCCAAAACATCGTTACTGTTATTCTAAAATAGCCAAAGATGAAATAAAATTATTTGTATTAAGTTTTCATTTTGTCGTGAATAAGAGAAACCTAATTTTTGTGGTAGTAATTGGACCAGCAAATTTTACTAACAATCTTTCTCTCAAGAATTTTTTAATTCAAGGAATGGAAATGTATAGTATCATCAAAGCAAATAAAGCCAGTCAACACACACATTGAGGAAATTTAGGCCATATGTTGGTCGAAATTTTAGTAAATTCTTAATAACTGCAAATAATACTTCCTGTATTTTGCTTTGTGATTCTATAACCAGAAAAATATTAAAATTAGTATTAGATTATTATTCCTATTGTACTGGAACAATGGAATCAGAATACTTTTTTCAATTCCTACTATTAGTTCACACATACGCTATATATATCTTGTTCAAAATTTTAATCGTTAATAAAATACTTTTTATTCCTTCACTCAAGTTCAAATAAATTTTTTTTGAACTTGTAATGGATGATACTTGATGTTAATACAGTTTTTTCAAATATTAATTCATTAATTTAATGTAATTAATTAGTTTTAGGTTTTTTTTATGTGCATGTATCTACCAATAGATGGAGCCAGATGTAAGAGGAAAATTTAAACTTTATATATAAGGGACTTTCTGCAATATAGTGAAAGAAAAGTAGGAATCGACTTTAATTTTTTTTTTATATATTACTTGTTAGCAAGTAATGTTGTTCAACATCAAAATTTTCGAAAAGGGAATGAGATAAGAATTTTTGCGAGACCTTCTCGCAAATATTTTAGCCAGAACATTGGGAAAAATCAAAACATTGAGATCATCCAAATCATCATCGTAATATATTTTTTTCTAATTTAGCACGTAGCGAAAGTAAAATAAACAAATGATTTACCGTTTTCCCTTATTTTATTGTTAATTAAACAATTGGCAGTTAATTAAAAAAAAAATATTTAAAATATGTAAAATTTGTATACAAATATTAATTAAGATAAATTGTATTTATTTCTTTCTTTTCAAAATATTTATTTTTTTGGGGCGTAAATTAAAACTTTAAAGCCATGGCAAAAATTTTTATTATATATAATGTGTTACTTAAATTCAGCATAATTTATAATAAGAATTAAAAAAAAAAAACAATTTAAATCTTATGCAACACCAATAAACACCATTATGCAAATATGACGTTTCATCGACTGTATTTGAACTAATCAATGTGTTTTTAATTTGCTAGCTTTATTCTTGCATTCATTTCTTGCTCTTACAACGAAACTATTTCCCGCTAACAATACATTTTAATTAGCGATATCACGCTCCAGTAGACTCAAAATATTTCTACTATCGATTTCCTCATCATAAAATCTTAGGCCAATCAAAAAATGAATTAAAAAAATGAAAAGTTATTTTCTATTGAACTTCTAATTTAAAAAGAAACGTGTTATATAAAAATACTTCAATTGAAAATGTTTATTCTCTCACTTTCATAATTCAAAACTGCACATTCTTCAAGTTATTGAAAGAAAATGAAAAAAATTGTCTTTCTTAAAAAAAAAAAGAGCTGCTTGTTTGAAAGATAACGAGCTTCAACTTCGGAGGCATTTTTCTGAATTTAATAACAGCAAAATGGTTAAAGAGAATTCTTTATAGATTCAATGGATGGAATGCGAAACTTTGAAAACAATTAACAAAAATTATTACAAAAATAAAAGAAAAAAATTCGAAAGCATGTAACAAAAAAAAATTAAATTATTCATTTTTGATTAAAATTAAACTTTTGCAATAATTGAATATTTAGCAAACTATAATAAATTTCGAATCAAATAAATAAAATTATAAATCAATTAAGTAGTAGCAAAACTCTGTAACAATGAATTAAATTAAATGTATTATTATATTTAAATTAAATTTAATGTATGTTTTAATTAAATTGCTTTCGCAAAAATAATTTTATTGTATCATAACTGTAAATTTGCTTATACATATAAGTATATACACTACTGGCCGTTAAAATTGCTACACCAGGAAGAACAAAATGATATTTATTGGAAAAATATATTATCCTGGAAATATATTATACGTTGTGATAATTACACCGGGAAGTACAGTTTAACATAGATTCCGAAACACTAACAAACATCCATGCTACAGACAGGATTCGAACCAGTAAGGCAATTAGAATTTAAGAACAATACTTGCCGTTGATTTATTTTACAGCGATTAACAAAAAAAAAAAAAAAATTGTGAGAATCTTGATTAAAACCTAATACATATGTTAAAAATGATTTACAAACTGATTAAAACACTTTTTTTGTTTTACAGATTTCTTAATACCTTAATTCTAAAAGTAGAAAGAACGCATCTGCATCAAAAATTTAATCAACCGGAAAAAACATCAGATTTAAAAATTCATTCTGAGAACGAACGAAATAAAACTTTGCTCTTTAAATCGACGAAATTTCAAGAATTTGACAAAGCCGAGTTCAGTTCATTACCATTCGATTCAAAGAAATATTGATAACCATGAAACAACTTAAAAATAAAAAAAGAATGGCTACGATGGGTGTTTAATTAAAGCCTCCGCCATCGAATAACTTCGAATTTAAAATCAAGCATTCTAAAAGATTCTGAAAAGTTAATCATTTTAACTGGAAAACTCTGGCAGCGGTTTTTTAGTTTTTTAAATTATTTTTTACTATTGTTGGCAAAGTCTCTGTGTCGAAATTAAATTAAGTTAAATCGAGCTATCGCCGTTCCTGTGTTATTCTATTTTTTTTTTCTCGTTCTTTTTCCAAACTTTTCGCCATTTTCAACAGAAATGCGATGGCTTCAGAACTTCTAAGCGAAAACACTGCTATTACTCTGTAAAATTAACACCCGAAAGTTAATTAATTTTACTTTTTACGGCGACTTTCGTCCGAAAAGTTGTACTTGGAACTTGTATAAATCAAAAATCTTTCACCAAAGTGGTGTTTTTAAAGCTACAATTTAGTGAAATTTCTCCCCAGTTTTGTAATGACGTTTTATGCTTCATCGCTTTGTAACATGTTTGGTATAATTTTGACGGGGAGAGAGAGGGGGGGGTTGAGGGAAGACTGATAAAATTGCAGAGCTGGATTCCATGTCATGAACGTAAGCTTCAATGAATATAATATATTATCGCCTTCCATATTTCAACTAGAACATAACGTTATTTTTTTTTTATACTTTTAATGTTTTCCAATCAAATGTATAAATATCATTATTTATTTTAGGAATTTAGTAACATTTTTCTTTAGTTTTCATTCGTAAGCATCCTGTTTATGCTCAATTTTGAAACATTTATCATAAGTTATCTCTTTGATTAATAATGTTATGATTTATAAATTCAAATTTTTTAATCATAAAGTCATTTCTTTTTTAAATTTCAATTGTATATTTGTTAAAACAAAGAGATTAGGTGTACTTATGTATATACATATATATTTGTGTGTGTGTGTGTGTCGGTAATCTTCTCAACAAATCAACAACAACAAAATTATTAACTGAGTTGAAATTATTTTGTGGAAATAATTTTTCCTGGAGTACAGCCATTTTCTTTCTTTTTATTATTTTCATTCCAGAATATTAACTAAAACGGTTGTAAATGTGTAACTCCAAGAGAGTATCTATGACATTGCTAAGTATTTTGTTCTAAACCGTGTCTTTGTTGATTGTTCTATTATAATTGAGTAATTAATAAACTGTAGAAATCTATTAAAGACCAAGGATCTCTTCAAGGAGTCGACTGTTAAGGACATTAGGTACCACCCGGCTTATTAATTTCCGGATTTCCTTTGAATCTATTAACATATTATAATAATCTGTTTCTGCTACGTTCATGCGCTATGGCTTTATTACATATATTATTCCCCAATTGAATGTGATAGACAGAAACTATGGTTGTTGACGGCTAAAACTTAACAAGTTTGTGTACACTAGCTTAATCATGTATATGATATCTCAAATAAAGGTCTCGGATATTAAGTTCCTGAGTACCGGCTTTGTGCCATATTTCATTTCAAAAGACAATGTAATATCCCCAAGTAAAATGTCCTTAATGTTAAATACTCAGTTAAAAAGTTCATGCGAGTTGATTTAGAGAAACACGTCGTTTCTCTATAAAAAGTAATATTCCAAACCGGTGGTAGCTAATGTTAAGTACCTAGATAACAAACTGATGCTTACTGGTTTAGTAGCATTCATCATTTGATAAACCTTTGCACTGTCACTGCAAAAAATAATTTGTTTACTACTTAGAACACAATTTTAAATGACGCCATTTGATTTATTTTTTTACTATTCTATAAGTTAGTATTTGCTTAATAGTCCAAGAAAGTAAAATTTAATTTTTTTTTCACCATGAAAAAAAAAGGTGTTTCGAGTCCTGATAAAACATTTTTTGAAAGAAAAAACGCAAAAGAAATTAAAAAAACTCTATAAACATTATGGTATATCTGCTCCATCAAATTCTGTCAAATCACATTTCACGAGGACAGTTTGAAATGAAGCAGGATACTTTTTTTTTCCCAAGGCTAATCAAAATGCATGCTATAACGAAAAAATTGATGGGATAATTCCATTGGAGACTATGCTCATGATTAAATAATTACTATATTTCTGGTGATTATTCTGTTTTATTCATAAGATGAATCACAATAATCAAATAATAAGATGAATTATCATAAAACAAGATGAATTAAAATTGCAGTATAACGTAGTGTAAATGTGATTTAAATTTGAATTTGAAAAAACAATAATAAGTGATTACTGAGTTTATTTTTTTAAAAATATTGAAATTTTAAAGTCAAAATCAATACTTATTTGTTCAAAAATTACAATAGCAATAGAAAAAAAGAAAGAAAAAAAAAGATTCTCGATTGAAAAATTTCGATTTATGCACGCGTTCGTATTGAATTTAGAGCAACTTTCGAATCACATACTGTGCAACTCAAAGGGTTATTTTCCTAATAAAAATTCACAATGTTGATTTGAAACAAGTTCCAGGGAACAACCTTATTCTGCTCATTTTTTGTTATATTCCTTGTAAACACCATTCCTCCATACTTTTCCATACATTTTGACAGAGAAAAAAATGAACAACAGTGACATATTCCTGCTTTAAGATATATCTCGTATAATGTTCTTGAAATACAATTTCTTTTTCGTAAATGGAGTTGCAGAAATAAGAATGTCGGAATAAAATTTTTAGATTTTTTTTTTCATTATTTTTTTGTTCAGGCATACATTTGTTTTTTGATTGTTTTCTGCGTGGGAATAGGAATATATTTTCTTCTTGTTTTTGAGAAAGGAACTTAAAATATTTTTGTTGTTCACTGATAAAATAATTTCGATGCAAAATACAGAAATATAACTATTCTGTTTTAAAATGTGTCGCTACTTAACTAAGCAGATTCGCGCCCAGAATGTTTGTAGAGGAAATTTCTAAAAAAGGTCTTGACACCAACTTACGTAAGAATTCTCTTTATATATATATATATATATGTCACATATAATTAAATGTCTTACAGAATAGTTTTGTGTTTCGTTTCTTTTAAATAGTATGTTTGTAAAACTCGGTTGTTTTCTGTATTCATTACAATTCTGAATATTTTCTCCTGTACCCAGAATCCGGAACAATTTTTTTTTAAATTCAAGTGGAATCTACTTGAAACTAATTTATAGTAACTTCTCTGTAAATGGAATATTTTCTTTATTTTGAAATGAGTAATAAATGAGCGAAATATTTATCAGTAATGCTGCTTTTTTAATACAAAATAAATTAATAGTTTAAAAAAACACGCTTTTAGAGTTAATCAAACTAAAAAGTAAAAAAATAAATGTTAACATAAGAATAAAATGACTGACGAGAAAATGAATGTCACTGCTCTAAAAGCGTGGAGTGCTTTGAATGACATTTTTAAACTAACTCTGCATTTCGGAGTGAAAAATTATAACGATTGATATCGAGCACCCCACGCTTTTAGAGCAGTTTCATTAATTTTCTCGTCAGTCATTTTATTCTTATGTTAACATTTATTTTTTACTTTTTAGTTTGATTAACTCTGAAAGCGTGTTTTTTTTTAAACTATTAATTTATTTTGTATTGAAAAAGCAGCATTACTGATAAACATTTCGCTCATTTATTACTCAATTCAAAAGCGTGTTTTTTTTGGTTTTTTTTTAAACTATTAATTTTTTTTTTTTTACTTTTTAGTTTAATTAACTCTAAAAGCATGTTTTTAAACTATAATATTTAAATGAGATCCCGGTACGGAGGACTGGTTCTTACAATAATTTAATTGTGAGTAAAACAAAGGCTAAATACGAATATGTCGAGCCAGCCAGGATTCTAACAGGGAATCTCCTAATCAGGCACATTATCCGTTGTGCCGCTGTCCCACGTAGGTTTGAATGTCTGAAAGATGTCTGTAATTGTTTCTGTGCAGCTTAAATAGTGTGTACGAGGAGAAACAGATCTCCAGGAGAAAAAGGATGCGCCGATCAAGACGACATTTCAAAGGTTGTGTGTTTTAATCACTAATCCTGGCGATCCTAATCATGATGAGATAATAAACTTATCAAAATATTTTAGTGTTGTCAGTCGTTATTAAATTTAACGTCTAAATTAAATCGGATCGCTTAAAGTATGGCAAAATCGAGCCCAAAGAGTCAGTTACATACATACAAACAAACAAACATACAGGTGAAACTAATAAAAGCGTATTAAAAATAATACTTCTCTTTGACTATATAAGCGAAATATGTTTACAATGAAAAGTGCTTGCATAATTCTTAATTTAAATAAACCAAAATAAATTGAATTTCATATAAAAAAGAAATATGAAAACAGCATGTTACAAAGTAGGCAGTTATGCCAACTGCTATGTATTATTTGCAGTTACTACAGAAAATAATTACCACAAAATAAAGGACACAATATAGATAAAAATATCTCTATTTATATACATATTATAAACCAGGTTAGAAAATGATATTCAATTAAAAAAAAGAAATACAAATTATTAGTATTAAAATAGAAAGGGGCGCAGCTAAGATTAAGACATCTAATTCAGTAATCAATATAATTAATAATCGTTAATCCACAATAAACAATCATCAAACGGCCATTGTCATTGTGCAAATGCATTTTCAATTAATTAAAATACACATGATGCATTTTTTCAAACAAATAAATCGCTGATTTGGCAAACAAATATTTAAAAATCAATCTTTATTACTGCCACACAACTATATTGCCAGTAGGGAAAAGAGATTATACTACTTTTAAACAAGCGCAAATATTAGCATTGTTCTTTTGCTTTCACTGGTCTATCCAAAGATGTTGCCCCTCAGAAATAATGCACAGCATTTCAAATGGTCATTTAATGTGAAGATGTATGGAGGATCAGCGATTAGGATTGAATTACCCGGCATCGTTCTCTTCACACAATTAACAAGATACTATTATCTCCTCGACAAAACCAACTCACTGCCACTTTCAATCATTTTATTTCTTCACGCCTCATTTCACATCATTCGATCACTTCATCTCATTCCGATCACTTTTCACTATCTGTCTCCATGTGTCCCCTTCCATCTCCTAGCCCATTTTTTATACTATATTTAAACTTGTTTCATTGGCTAGATTCTGCATACAGAGGACTGCCTCATGACAGCTATTGGTTTGAGGGGAAATCTTTACTTTGATTCAAACTGGATTGTCTTTCGACCCCCCCCCCCCACCCAAGTCGAAATGCCTGTCCGTGCAAACAATTCTTGCTGTAAAGATCCACTGTAGGGCAGTTAAATTGTTAATGACTCTTGAATTTTACTATTTCTTTAAAGCGGCCTCTATTCTAACACATCTTTTCATTCACAAAGAGGAATTAAATAGAGGGACGCTAATTGGATAATTGGTATCACAAAGACCCCACAGGATTGAACCGTTGAATGCATCTTTTAAGAAGACTACGGATCACAGATTAATTCGAAGAGTTATCAATATTTCCCCTATGACAAATATAAACAATTGATAATTTTTTTTTATTTTTATATAAGATAATTTACAAATTAAAACATATTAAAAATCTTCACAATACATATGTATAATAATGGCACTAACCACCTGTTTGTCATTAGATCAATTAACCTGCATATGGAAAAGGAAAAAATCTTTAAAAATTACTAAAATAGTAAGGTATAAATCATTTTAACAAACGCGTTGTCGCTCATATACAAAATTAACTCTTAAAAAGAAGCTTCATAATAGAAGTATAATGAATAGGCTACTATAAAATAAAACACAGTACAGTTATTTTAATTTATTTATAAAGGATTTAATTTATGGACTATTTTTCATAAATTTAAATAAAATGGTTCTTTTTCATGAGAACGTAACTTTAAATATATTTGTTATTTCGCGATAAAATAATTTCGATGAAAAGTAGAAAAGTAAAACTATTCCGTTTTGAAATGTGTCGCCAACTTAACGAGGTGAGTACGTGCTCGGAATGTTGCTTCTGTTCTTGCAGATGGAAATTCTAAAAATATCTTCTTGGCACAGGCATTCGTAAGAACATTCTTTTTTTAACATGCCACATGTACTTAAAGGACTTACAGATTCTTTTGTATGTTTTGTTTTTTCGTTTCTGTTTCCTTTAAGCAGCTTAGTTCTCAAGCTCGGACGTTTTCTGTATGCATGCGAATTCTGTTCTTTTTATCTGGACACAGAAATCTAGAACATTTTTTTTTAAGTACATCACGTAACATCCATTTAAAAATAATTGGTGGTAGTTATACGATTAAAAAAAATAAAGACTAAAGGGAATTTTATAATATTATTTACAAGCTGTTTAAGTAATTAAAGAGAACACATTTTCGAAACGATATTGTTCAATATATAATGATAATAACTTTGATCATAAACCTCAAGTATCTCTTTATAATAAAAACGACAGAAAAAGCTTTTTATTCCTCAAAATGTGTACTTAAAATTAGAGCTTTTATACACATGAAGAAAATCTTAAATGTTGTTTCAAATTAACTTCATCAGAAAGACTACTTTAATGTTAGCTTTACAAAAGTTGAATTAAGTTATAATAGCGTAGTATCTAGTTGAAATTTCCAAGAGAAATTTAAATCAAGAAATGCTGCATAATAACGACACCATTTCGGTCTTCATTTCGATAGTAAAATTGAAAACATTCAACTATTTTTTTGGAATAATCACCTAACGAAAAATAAATTTCTTTTCATTTTCTTTTCAACTTTTGAAATATAAAACTGATGATATAAAAAAAAAATAAATATTTTCTTCCTTAACTTTCTGTTACGTTAAACTCCATTTACTCATATTTTCAAAACAATTTTTTTTAAATTTTTTCACATTATTTGCTTTTTTAAAAAATACAGTTATGGCCGAAACACCATCCTCACGTACCTGTTAGTCAACATTCTATTCTGATCATGCATTTCATATCTATTTTTTAAGAGAAACAAAATACATTAAATCACCCAAAGACAAAAAAAAGCCCGAAGAAAGATATTTTTCTGAAGATATTACTGAAAAGATTTCTTTATGTACGCTGAAAGTGAAACATATTGCAGCTTGGAATGACCCCAACAAAACGTTGCGCAGATAAATTTCCTCTCCTCAACTTCTCCCATTATGAGCAGCTTTGAGAATAGGTGGTTACAGCTGTTCCGAAACGACCTCATAATAGCACCCAGTATGGCAAAAAATTTGGCGTTTATGATTTAAGGCATAATATCTGCTTTTTGGCTTTCACAGGAAGTGCAATTCATATCTTGGATTATTATATTTAAGTAGCTATGCTTGCCAACTGTTGAGTTTTTTTATGACGGCCTGATATAAGCGATAAGCACTTTTGGAGTGAGCTGAAATAAATTGCATTTATGACTTCTCACAAAATGGGCAGGAGCTCGTGGCAGGATAAACCTTTGACAAGAGTTAGGTTGTGATTTATTCAGATGAATACTCAAGTTTATTAAACCATTTAAATGAACCGTAAATACGATTTGCTGTTGCAGGCACATCTACACGTGCTAATTATGCTATTTAAATGACCTGCGTTAAAATATTTTGCTCTTTGAATGTAAATTTATTCAGATTAACTAAATTTAAAAAAGATATGGTAACATGATTCGCTGCCGACTGCAGATCTATTTAGGTTAACAAAGATAATTTAAAGAGCTGTGGTAACATGACTTATTGTCGACAAAAGATCTACACGGATTTACTAAGACCATGTAAATACACTACGAAAACATGATTTGTTGTTGCTGATACATCTACATGATTTACCTAATGCCATTTATATGATCTATGTTAACATGTTTCACTATTGCCGATATACTCAGTTAATGTCATTTAATGAGCTGCTATAATATGTTTCACTTTTTGAATATAAATATATGCAGGTTATGTAAGATCATTTAATGAGCTGTGGTAATATTATTTATTTTCGTCTACAGATCTACTCGGATTTACTAAGCTCATTTCAATAAATTGCTAAAACATGATTTGGTGTTGCTGATACATCTACATGTTTTAACTAATAAATATTTAAATGAAGTGTGGTAATAAGATTCTTTGTTAACTACAGATCTATTCATTTTAACTAACGTCATTTAATGAGCTATATTAAAACGATTCACTGTTCGAATTGATATCTACTAAAGAAAGCTAAGATAATTTAAATTATCTATGGTAACATGATTCATTGTCAGCCACAAATCTACGCAGCTTAACAAAAATAATTTAAATGAGCTGTGGTAACATGATTCGCTGTCGATTATAGGACTGTTGACTGCTTGTAAAGGTGAGAGACTGTTATTAGTGCTCAATGGAATTTGGAGAAATATTTCTTTGCTAGAAAGCATGGTGCGCAAATGACCAGACTATTTCAGGTTTCGAAAATGTTTTTGAATATACAAAATAAAATAAATAATTGCTTTGCAGTAATGAGTTGAAGATTTATAAATACTATTTGTAATATAAGCAATTTCAAAGAAACACCTTCATATTACTTACTTATTATGAATTATTCCAACTTTATAGGAGGCTAGAACTTGTTACATATCATGTGAAAAATCACCAATTAATTTAAATTTACAAATAGGAAAACCACAATTGAATCTGTTTTTAAGCCACACCATTATGCCATTAAAATTAGCATATTGCTTTCCTACTTTAATAAAAAATGCAGTGGGAAAAGCCACTTCCTAGATTATATCAATTTTTAAATCGGTGTTGTTGCTAACTAACAAAAACAAGTTCCTATTAATTCAACAAAAATGAAAGGTTTTGAATCATCATAGTATAGTCTTTAAAAATATATCTTCTTTAATGAAATGAAGAATAACAAGACAGGGCTTAACCTCGGGGCTTATAAAGCATTCATAAGCAATTATTAATCATCTTTCCAACGTTACTGCTGAATAAATGATGATCGTCCGTTCTTAATGACTATAGGGATTACTAGTAAAATTCCACTTCGTCGCAGAGTAAATGTAATAATACTCCAGCTAATTTAATCATTGTCGCTTGATGAATGCTCGGGACAACTCAACTCAACTCCAACTGTTTCTGAATTATGGATAATAGCCATTCATCGATCAATAACGGAAGCCAACGAGTCATTTCTGCCGCCCAATTTTTACGCCAACGCAGGTTACGAGTTAATTTCTGAGACGCGTTACTACAGTCTTTTAAAGATGGCGCCTTGCATATTTAGTGAGGCTGAAGTCATTCGGATGTACGTGCACTTCAAGAAAAGGATTATGGGTGTTTTGGAAAGAATGGGTCTTTATCAATGACATCGTTTATTATCTCGAATCTTGATGATTAGAAAGATTGAATATTTAAAGACGGCATTTAGTCATGTGTCGTTGAGATATTTAATTTGAAATTTCGATAAGGAAAACATGATTTTAATTTTCTGTGTACGGAAATAGGTCAATGCTGATGAGGAAACGACGATGATAAGAAATCAATTCTTGAATTTAAGCAATGTTATTTTCTTGTTACTACACTCATGTCCATAAATTAAGGATAATTCAGAATCATACAGAAATTGAACTCTAAAATAAAAATTTCACCTGTAGAATTATCACACACATCTTGAAGAAGAATATGCAAATTACAGGAAAACCGCCAGATTACGCGGATAGTACGTCACAATGACGAGAGTGTAAGAGAGGGGTATATAAGGAATGGTGGCAAAGAAGTAAAATTGTTCACAAGCGCTTTAAAAGCCTTTTAGTGCAATAACCGCATAGTTATGGCACAAAGGAAGCATTTGGATGATTTTTTACGTGGTAGAATTATCGGACGACTGGACGTACCCAGCTGGAATGGGACGTACCCAGCTGGAAGTATCCGAGAACTTGGAATCGCCCAGAGTGGCTTTGGTAACGATTCCAAGATGATGGTAATGTGAGTAGATGTTACAGCACAGGTCGCCCCCGAGTTACAACGCCGAATGAGGACCGATATTTAGCAGTTATTGCCAAAAGAAACAGACAGAGCACAGCATCAGACCTGTCACATCAGCTCTCTTCAGCTACCAGTACGACAGTTTCGAAGCAGACCGTGTACAGACGCTTAGGACACATTGGTCTATATGCTCGTAGGCCTGTCAGATGTGTTCCACTTACCGCAACTCACTGTCGCCTGCGATTAACCTGGAGTAGAGAGCATGCATTGTGGACACCGCAACAGTGGTCTTGTGTGATGTTTTCCGACGAGTCCAGGTTCAGTTTGCAGTCTGATTCTCGCCGGATTTTCATATGGACAGCGCCAGGTACCCGTTACCACCAAGAGAACACCGTTGAACGACACCGTTACTGTGGTGCAGGATGGCTCGTTTAGGGAGGAATTATTCTTGGTTCCGGAACTGACCTGCATGTTCAGAATGTAACGATGACAGGCCACATCTATCGGGATGTGATTCTGGAACAAAATGTACGTTTGTTTCGGGGTGCTGAATTTCTGTTTATGGATGACAACGCCCGTGCAAACATTGTTGACGAAATCCTTCAATTTGAGGATATCACCCGTATGGATTGGCCAGCATACTCACCGGACTTGAATCCAATACAACATGTGTGGGATATGCTTGGCCGACGAATTGCAGCCCTTCAACCCCCTCCCACCTGTCAACCGGAAATTCGGAGGGCATTGCTTGATGTGTGGTGTAATATCCCCCAAGATCAGATTGATAATTTGATACTCAGCATGCCTAAGCATTGTAAGGCCTGTATTGCATCATCCGGGAGACATACTCCATATTAACCATCATACTAACCATGTTATACTGTTTTTTGTAAATAGGTTCTTTTTTGAAATTTGCACCAGGGAGTAAAAATCGCAATTTTTATTAATTATGCCAAACATTTAGCATCTTTTTTGCTCTTTACCTTTTGTTTAATAAATAGATTTTACAAATAAGTCAAATTTGTTTTGCTTCTGTCTCTTTCTTTGCCTGAACATCATTATCCTTAATTTATGGACATGAGTGTAGATAGATAATAGCAGAGTTGAATTCCGAAAATCCAAAATATATTTTCCTTCTTTCTTCGATAGACCATTTGTCCCCCATACGTATAGCCAGAATTTCCTCACTATGTGTTACATGCATGAATCATGGCATAGAATTTAGGAATAAGAAAAATGGTTACTTGATAATTTTTTTCCGCGTATGTTTGTGTTTTTAGCATATGTTTCTCATTCAGATTTTGTTACTAAATATTACAGCTACGTTATTAAATGTAAAGCATGTTTTGAAACTAATTTTGTGACATTAATATTTTTATTTAAAAAAAACAGATTTAAATTTTTTTTTTCAAAATGACAGTTTAATAAGAATTATGATTAAATACATTAAAATAATACTAATTATATTTTTAACTTACATAACAACACTACATATTTTATTGACTTTAAAAATAAATCCGTTTGTTTTGAAAAACTTTTATATAAAGAGAATTTTGTGTTAATAAAGATTGTATTAATTCTCGTTATTTGAACTCTGAACACTACCTAAAGTGCCAACCAGAATTCCATATGAAATTAAAGTGGCTATAGCACTAATAAGCAAAGAATTGTCGATTCGATAAATTTTCCATAATGTCAAAGCAGTTTCACGCATGAAACTCCGACGAATAAGAACTTTTATGTTGCTGTACCGATTTGGAATCCAACCTGGCAAAGACAGAAAAAATTCCCTCGCCATCGCCGCAGCTTGGTTGACATCTGCAGCTGGAGTTAAAGTGATCAGCAGCAAGATGAAGTACTGTACAAATCCTATGGAAACAAATATGCCTGTCATGCTGTTAACATTTGGTGGGAATGCGAAACTGTAAACAAACCAAAAGAGGTTTGCCAAGATATCAACTACGGTAATCAAAATTGAAAGACTAAAGCCATTATCCATACATAACATTGTTTCTTTCATTTCTTTGTAGATTTCTAAAATTATTTAATAATCTACACGTGCAATTAAAATTTTCGATTTCCACACAAAGTGTAAGAAAAATTGCTTCATGCAGAAACATACAGAACAGTAATATCCAGGCAATGTTGCGATGATACAATTCCCTGCTAAGGTGGTGAAAATGAACCAACCGATTATAATGACCACGGCGGGCTCTTTAAAGTGTGCAAGAACTAATTTGGAATTACGCAGTAGGTGCTGTTCTTGAGATATCATTCCAGAATTGACAAACGTCACTGCGAAGACTACAGTCATGGAGGTCACGAATAAACAATACACCCAAATGTAGATTTTCAACATTTTCTGTTGAAGATCTACATTTGGGTACACACCATTTTCTTCATTATGGTGTGAAAATGCAGCGAGTTCGAAATTCTGTAAAGGTCTTCAGTCATCAGTAGAATACTTGCACGGGATCGAAACACGCAGATGAGGATCCACAGTTGGAGGAACTGAACAATCAGTACAGCCCAGTAATCCTTGGAAATGGAAATGAAAGTGAGCCACATAATTTGAATCACCACATTGCCACACAAGAGACACGGAAAGAAATATTTGGGGAAATTCCACATCACCTTCAAAATATAGCTTCCGTTAAAAAATTAAGGACATGGCAGAGTTTCCATTCCTTCAAAATGGAAAAGAAGAAAAATCGGTAGAAATGCCGCTTTAATCCAGTTTGGTGAATGTTTCATTTTAGCTTTCAACAAATATATTCAGTTCTTCGACCTTAGCAAACTTATTCTCATAATTTAAAGGGAAATTTTACATTAGGTACTCTATAACTGTTAATTTACGATAGAGATAATTTACTTGCAAACTTACTATGGATTAATTATTTTCAATACAGAATATTATTTTCTCTCTGTCACTTTTACTGAACTCATGGCAGTTCAATATTGCAATATAGAATAAGTGTATTTATTCTGACAATAAACAGATTGATTTGTTCATTTTAAATGTAGTCTACATCATTTAAAATGTTTTAGTGCAAGTATTTCTAATTTCATTTGGTAATGACAATTATTTCATTTGTCTACTTTTTTTAGTTTTACTTGTTAATGGAATGGAAACTAGTTAAAAAGATAGTTTTCCATTCATTTTGCTTAATTTGGCTGAGTAATTTTATAAATTATTTTCTAAAATATAGGATAAAAATATTCATTTTAATATTAAATAGATTTTCTTGTTCTATAATATCTTATCATGAACAATAGGCTAATTATTTTTTCTTTCAGTAAAATGTCCCTATTAGAAATGCTATATTTTATTAGCTTATTACATTTTTCATTTTTAGTATTTCATATGAATCAGATTAGATTAATGGTATGGTTGATGATTCTATTATGAAGCTATATCCATTTAGGCTATTGCAATAACTTAAATGCGTTCTAAACATGCAGATAAAAATGCAATAACGCCAGTAAAAATCAAAACTGATATCTTCAATAATGAAAGTTAAAAACCAAACTGCTAATACATCCAAATTAAAAGTTTTAAACCTTTTAAAAGAACTTAGTTACACCGTTTTGTGTTTAAATTCGGATAAGAGGAAGAACAAAAATATATTTACTAAAATGAGTAATGATAAGTTAAAATGCTATTTTAAAAATCCATTTCAGCGAGAAAAATGAAGATATTTTGTTGTTTTAAAATGCACTTAATAAAATTTATAAGAACTTTTCGTATGAAACAAACAAAAGAAGCCAGAACATTTTCTTTCTCCATTAAAAAGATATTTCAAAAGTTTATGTGGCGAATGTAAAAGAATCTGAAAAAAGTATCTATTGTAACATTTACATCTCGGTTATCAAAGAAAGTACACTTCTGGCCATTAAAATCGCTATACCAAGAAGGGGATATGCTACAGACGAGAAATTTAAACTACAGGAAAAAGGTACGGTCATATGCAAATGATTACATTTTCAGCGCATTCAGAAAAAACAGGCGCCAGTAGCGACACCTAGAATCTGTTTAAAAGAGGAAATTGTTCAGCCGGTTTCTCATTCACAAATTGCATTTTAACGTTGTTGCCTGGTGAAAAGTTGTTGTGATTTCTCGTGTAAGATGCAGAAATGCGTACCAGCACGTTCCTGACTTTGATGAAGGTCAAATTGTCGCTTACCGGGATTGCGTTTATTGTATCGCAGTAGTTCTGCTCGCGTCGGTCGAGATCCAATGATTGTTAGCAGAATAAGGAATCGATGGGTTCAGGACGGTAATACGGAATGTCATGTTGGATCTCAACGGCCTCATATCACTAGCAGCCGAGAAGACAGATATGCCATCAGGACCGTGTATTAATGGACCGTGCAGCAACGTCCCGAGCCCTGAGTCAAGAATTGGGGTTGTTTGCAAGACAACAAGTGTCTGCACGAACAGTTCGACGATGTTTGCAGCAGCATGTACACTCTGCTTGGAGACTATGGCTGCGGCTACCCTTGACGCAGCATCACAGACAGGAGCGTCTTCAATGGTGTGATCAACGACTAACCAGGCGTACGAATGGAGAGAAATAATTATTTCAGATGAATCCATGTTCTGTTTAAAGCATCAAGGTGATCGCATCCGCATTTGGTGGCATCGTGGTGAACGCAAATTGACAGCTTGCATTCGGCATCGTCATACTGGCCCATCACCCGGCGTGATGTTATGGGGTGCTATTGGTCACCTCTTGTTCGCATTAACGGAACTTTGAACAGTGCACGTTACACTTCTAGTGTGTTGCAACCCATGGTTCTACCCTTTATTTCAGCCTGCGAAACCTTACGTTTCAGCAGAATAATGCTCGACCGAATGTTGTCGGTATTGTACGGACCTTCCTTGATACGAAGAACGCTCGGCTGTCGCTCTGGCCTGCACGGTCACGAGATCTCTCACCAATAGAATATGTCTGGCCCATGGTTGCAGAGCGACTTGCTCGTCACCATACGCCAGTCACTACGGTTGATGAGCTGTTGCGTCGTGTTGAAACTGCATGGACATCTGTACCTGTACATGCCATACAATCTCTGTTGAGAGAATGCCCAAACATATACCAGTAATAGACCAGTGCTACTATTAATGCCAGAGGTGGTTGTTCTGGGTACTGCTTTCTCATTATCTATGTACTCAAATTTCTTGAAAATTTAATGACCATTAATTTCAGTATAATATATTTGTCCAATAAATATCATTTTGTTATCTGCATTTCTTCCTGGTGTAGCAATTTTAATAGACAATAGCGTACTTTATCTAACAAATCTTATTAGAAAAAAATGCTTTATTTTTTTACAAAATGCTTTATTTTTCACGAAACAAACCTAACTACTTTAAGGCGTGAACTAAATTCAAAATTTTTTAATAAAGCATTAGTTATGGATTTCATACTAAAATGGCGGAACATAGATAATATTTCAGATCCTTATAATGTTTAAAGTCGAATGATGGCCTCAACAAACCAATAAAAAATGTTAGTGAAAATAATGTGATGTTTTTAAGAATATTAAATAAAATTTTGCCTTTCTCATAGGAAAATTAAGGTTCTCTTAAAACTGTCAAAAAAATATTTTGAAATTTAGGGTAGAGATGGTAAGCTTGCAAAATAGATGAATTATACAATACATTATAAAACTGAATCTTTAATAGAATTAATGTTACATTTTTGTAACTTGTAAAACATATTTGATAGGAAAATATCTACATTATCTATTAGACTGATTTGTTAATGCTGACAGATCTAGAGTGATTATTAGATTTGTTTATTTGCTTTAGAAGTTCATAATTTTTGATTCAGTAAGCAAATAATTGGCCAAAACAAGTTTTAGAATTTGAATATTAATTAACTATTTAGTATTTAGAAACTTTAATCTGAATATTAAAATATGATTATGTATAAAAGAAATAATATCTCATTATTTTTGTCTAGTATTTCATTAAAAACGTTTACCCTTTATAGCTACAATATTGTGGATATTTACCAAAGCTATTTTTTCCAAATCATAACTGTAAATCTAGAAATGAATTTTTGTAGTAATAATTTATCTGTATTTATGCTCAAATGTCGTATATTATTAATAATATTTATTTCCTTGTTGTAAGACCACAAAGACGGAACGTTATATTTGCAGTTATTAGGAATTTTCCAATATTTCCACCATACCTATAGCTAGAATTTCCTCAGCGTGTGTAGTAACTGCATGGGTTTGTTTTATGAAATTATTCACTTTATTTCTACGAATAAAAAGTATCTTGAAGAAATATTCTTATCAAATGTTGTTGGTCCCTTTTCCATCACAAAAAAAATAAGTTTCTATTATTCAATACAAAATAAAATAAAATTTATTTATTGCATCTCTGTGTGATTTAGAATAAAGTTAACGGTGCTTTGATAATTTATATAGAAAAATTGTTTGCGATTTTAGCGCATATATCTTTTAACACAGTTCATTTTCTGCACCTATACATTTCCGCTGTGTTTTTCTGAGTATTGAATATATTAAAATTATACTTCTCGGCAGTAATATTTTTAATTAAAAAGAATAAATGTAAAACTCATTTTTGAATTTTCAAGATAAATCTTGAAAAATAAAAGAAATAGTCATAAATAAAATATTATAATAAAAAATGGGAATGAAATTACTAATTCCCATAACGTATGCATTCCCATAACATTACATTTTCCCCTAAATATTTCTGACAGTAAAAATAATTTCTTACATTTGCTTTAAGATTTCAAAAAAATAATTAAAAATTTTTATTAATAAATGTTTGATTAGAATTCGTTATTTATATTCTGGACACTTCCTAGAGTTCCAACCAGAATTTCATACGAAATATGAGATCCTATAGCACCGATGAGTAAAGATTTGTCCATTCGATAAATTTTCCACAATGTCAAAGCAGTTTTGTGCATGAAATTGCGGCGCACATGCACCTATATCATGCTGTACTGCTTTGGAAACCAAGCTGGCAAAGACAAAATAACTTCCTTCGTCATCTCCGCAGTTTGGTTGGCAGCTGCAGCTGGTGTTAAAGTAATCAGCAACGACAAAAAATACTGTACAAATCCTACAGCAAAAAAATATGCCTGTCACATTGTCAGCATTTGTTGGGAATGCGAAACTGTAGCCGTACCAAAAGAGGCTTGTCAAAATATTAACTACAGAAATAAAAAGGAGAAGATGAAGAAAATTATCCATCATTATAATTGTTTTATTCATGTCTTTGTAGATTTCTAAAATACATTGATAATCCTGACGTGCTATTAAAAGTTCCGATTTCCATTTAAAGTGTAAGAAAAATTGCTTCATGCAGCAACAAACAAAGCAATAATATCCAAGCAATGTTGCAAAGAAACAATTCCCTACTAAGGACATGAAAGTAGACAAACAATTTAAAATGGCTAATGAATGCTGTTTTAAGTGTGCTGGAATTAATTCGGAACTCCGTAGTTTGTGCTGTTCGAGAGCTATCATCCCAGAATTGAAAAGGATCACTTCAAGGAATATAGTCATGAATGTTACAAATAAGCAATATACCGAAATGTAAACTTTGAATATTTTCTTTTTCTTCACGGTGTAAACACGCAGCATGCTCGAGATTCTGTTAAGTTCTTCCGTCAGCAATAGAATTTTAGTACGTGATCGAAACACGCTGATGTAGATCCATAGTTGGAAGAACAGAACAATCATTGCAGCCCGTTCATCCTTGTGATTGGAAATGAAACATAGCCAGAGAATTTGGATCACAGCGAGGTAACATAAGAGACATGGAAACAGATATATACTGGAATTACACATCACCTTGAGTAAAGTGTTCTTGAAATAAATTCAGGAGATGGTAAAGTTTCCATTCCTTCCAAGTGAAAAAGAAAAAAAAATGGCAGAAAAGCTTCTTTTATTCCGCTTTGTGAATGTTTCATTTTAGCCTTTTACAAATATATTCTGTTCTTCGGCCTTAGCAAATTGGTTTGATCAATTTAAAGAGAAATTTTACATTAGCTACTCTTTAAGTGTTAATTTACGAGAGTCTAATCCTGGATCAATTGTCGATAGAAAAATATTTTTCCCTCACCCAATCTTGCTGAAGTTAGGGCAGTTTCAGAAGTAAAGTTTTGATTCATTCAAGACAAGACTTTATCTAATAATTTTAGAAACAAAAACGATGTTTTCAAAATGTTTGCAAAACTTCAACAAACAACGATGCCAATTTCGCATCTTATCTGGGTACAGTAATCCTGTAGAGATCTATTCCCAAACCAGTGATTCCTGCAGATGTTATTTTTATTAGTTTTAAATGTTTTCCATTAGCAGGTAAGTGTTTTAGAAATATATTAATAACTGTATTTATGCTGACAAAAAATACACGAATCTGTTCATTTATCCAAAATATTTTATACAATTCTTTTCTAATGTCCTTTTGTTATGATAATTTATTTGTCTACTTTATTGCTTTATTTAGTAATTGAAGGTAAACTAATTAGAATGATAGTTTTCAAATTATTTCGGTTAATTAGGATGAGTAATTTTATAAATTATTTTTTTAACTTACAATGAAGAATGAAATGTTTCATTTGATAATTCAATTTTTTTCTGTTCACTTATTTCGTATCACGAACAGTAGTATAATTATATTATTTTTTCAGATTTACATTTATTTGGTGCAATAGGGTTGAGTAGTTTTATAAATCAATTTTTAACTTACAATGGATATTAAAAGTATGCATTTTAAAATTAAATATATTTTTACTTATTAATTTCGTATCATGAACTGTAGACTAATTATCATTTTTTTCAGTAAAATGTCATCATTAGAAAATTTAATGCATTTTATTAGTTTATTACATTTCCCATTGTTACTTGTAACATTGTGTGCATTGTTCATGTAAATCTGGTTAAATTACAGGTAAGGTTGATGATTCGTTTTGTGGAGCTATCATTATTCAAGCTATTATGATAATTTAAATGTCTTTTAAGCACGTAGATATTAATATTGAAAATAAAAAGCCAAATTGTTAATGCATCCAAATTAATTTCGAATAATAGGATGCACAGAAATGCATTACTATACTGAATAATGATAATTTTAAAAGTTATTTTAAAATCCATTTTAACCAGAATAATGAGATATTTTGTTGTTTCATAAAGGAATTTTAATAAAATTTATTAGAAATTATTGGATAAAGCAAACAAAATAAGTCTGGAAATTTTATTTCTCCATTCCAAATGATTCTACAAAAGTTAATTTGCCAATTATTCAATTTTTACAAAAGTACATATGAATCTGAAAAAAAGTACTATTGTAACATTTACATCATTATCATCCGCTTCATTTTTATCTAATTTCATTTTCGGAGCAAAATGCTTTATTTGCTTCAATTTTGTTTCATTCAACAAGCATAACTGCTCTCAAGAGTAAATTAAATGAAAAAAAGTTTTAACAAGGCATTAGTTAATAAATTTTCAAACTAAAATGGAGGAAATAGTTAATGTTAAATATCATCAAAAATGTTTGATATCCAATGGTTGCCTATGAAATCAATAGAAATATTAGTGAACAGTTTTGTTGTTTTTAAAAATATTAAGTAATACATGGCTTTTCTCATGGGAAAATTAAATTTCCTTTTAAACTGTCAAAATGAAAATAATACGAAAACTCGGTTAAATATGGTAATTTTCCAAAATAGATGCATTTTACATTTTTAATAGAATTAATAAGTTACATTTTTCAACTTTTAAATTATATTTGATAGAATACAAGAAGATTTGATAAATATTCACAGATGTAGGGGGGAATTTGTTTACTTTCTTTTTCTTGAAAATCTCATCAATATAGTCGCATCCGTGTTTGGGGCATCGAGGTGAACGCACATTGGCAGCGTGCATTCGTCATCATCATATTGGCTCATCACCCGGCGTGATGGTAGTGGGTGCTATTGGATACACGTCTACGACACCTCTTGTTCGCATTGACGACACTTGAACAGTGCACGTTACATTTCTGGTGTGTTACGACCCGTGGCTCTACCCTTTATTCGATCATGTGAAACCCTATGTTTCAGCAGGATAATGCACGATGGTATGTAGCTGGTATTGTACGGACCGCCCTTGATACAGAAATGTTTGGATGTTGCCCTGGCCTGCACGTTCACCAGACCTCTCGCCAATAGAAAAATCTGGTCCATGATTGCTGAGCCACTGGCTCGTCACCATACGCCGTCGTCACTTGTATACTCTTCACTACGGTTGATGAACTGTGGCATCGTATTGAAGCTGCATGGGAATCTGTAGCAGTACATGCCGTCCAATCTCTGTTTCACTCAATGCCAAGCCTTATAAATTCTATTATTACAGCCAGAGGTGGTTGCTCTGGGTATTGATTTTTCAGGACCTATGCACCCAAATTTCTTGAAAGTTTAATCACTCGTTATTTCAAGTATAATTTATTTTTCTAATAAACATCATTTTGTTATCTGCATTTCTTCCTGGTGTAGCAATTTTAATGGCCAGTAGTGATATGCAGTCAGCGGAAACAAGCTTAATCTCTTATGCATCTCGACACTCCGTCTACAACTGTGCCACCAATCAGCCAAATACTTATTTCTTAATATTTCAGGAATATTTCATTCCTTCTTGAAAACAGTTATTCTAAATGGTATTTATCTCAACTTTCTTTTGTGTTATTTTATACCAATAAGAAAACATTTTATCCAGATCTTAAAACTTTTTCTGTAGAATGCATCAGCAATGTAAACATTGATACAAACCCAAGCTCCATTTTGAATACATAAATGATGTATTTCTGCGAAAAACCCCAAAAAATAAACATTTTTGTAGTCAACATATTTTGCCACTCTATATTTTATTTTTAAAGAAGCTTACTTGAATAAATATATTATAAAATGTATATTTTCAAAGGAAATTTAAATATTTAAAAAAAAAATTACATTCTACACCAAACAGGATTTTCTAATTCTAATAATTATAACGAAAATTTAAAAAATTCATAAAAAAACTTTTTTATTGCCAACTTTTTAACGATAGGAATAATATAAAACATTCACGTTCTCTGTGTATTAACATGTAGGTTTGGTTGGGTATGTAGCTCTACAGTCATTTTTATGCACACGTAGGGCTAATTAAACCGGGACGTACAGTTTTACGTGTATTCCGAGCCACTAAAAAACATCCATGCCACAGACAGGATACGAACTATTAACGTTTAGAGAAGTAATACAATTAATTTGGTTTGTCGCTCCACTGTAATTTTGTGCTTACTTCAAACTAATTAGACCGGAACCTACAGTTTAACGTGGATTCCGAACCACTAACAAACATCTATGCTACCAGTAAGACAATTATAATTTAAGAACAAAACTTGCATTTCATTTATTTTACATCGATTTACAAAAGAAAATTAAAATTTGACTGAATATTGATTAAAACCTGATACATATGTTTAAAATGAATTACGAACTGATTAAAAATATTTTTTTTTCAGATTTCTTAACACTTCAATTTTAAAAGTAGATAGGACGCATATGCATCAAAAATTTAATCAACCGGAAAAACTTCAGAATTAAAAATTCGTTCAGTGGACGAAATGACATTTTGCTCTTTAAATCAATAAAATTTGAAGAATTTGACAAAGCCGGGTTCGGTTCATTACCATTCGATTCAAAGAAATATTGATAACCATGAAACAACTTTAATAAAAAACGTAATGGCTGCAGCGATGGGCGTTTAATTAATTAAAGCCTCCGTCATCGAATAACTTCGAATTTAAAATGAAGCGTTCGAAAGATTCTGAAAAGTTAATCATTTTAACTGGAAAACTCTGACAGCGCCTTTTTTTTTTATAATTATTTTTTACTACTGTTGGCAACGTCTCTGCGTCGAAATTCAATTAACTTTAATCGAGCTATCGTGGTTCTTGTGTTATTCTTTTTTTTTTTGTTCTTCTTCCAAACTTTTCGACAGAAATGCGACGGCTTCAGAACTTCTAAGCGAAAACACTGTGATTACTCTGTAAAATTAACACCCGAACGTTCATTAATTTTACTTTTTTACTGCAACTTTCGTCCGAAAAGTTGTAGTTGGAATTGTATGAATCCAAAATCTTTCACCAAAGTGGTGTTTTTAAAGCTGCAATTTCGCGAAATTTCTCCCCAGTTCTGAAATGACGTTTTATGCTTTATCGCTTTCTAACATTTTTGGTTTAATTTGGACGGGGGGGGGGGTTGAGGGAAGGGGAATAAAATAGCAGAGCGGGATTCCATGTCAGAAATGTAAGCTTCAATGAATATAAAATATTATCGCCTTCCATATTTCAAACAGAGCATTATTTTTTTATACTTTTGATGTTTTCCTATCATATGTAATTATATCCTCATTTATTTTAGGAATTTTGTAACTTTTTTCTTAGTTTTCATTCGTAAGCTCCTTGTATAAGTTCGACTTTGAAATATTCATAACAATTTATCTCTTTGATTTATAATGTTTGAGTTTATAAATCCAAACTTTTTAATCATAAAGTCGTTTCTTTTATAACTTTCGATTGTAATTTGTTAAAACAAAAATATTAATAGATAAATATATACTATCTTCTCAACAAAAGAAAAATGATTAACTGTGTTGAAATTGTTTTGAAGAAATAATTTTTCCTGGAGTACTGCCATTTGCTTTCTTTCTATTATTTTCATTCCAGAATATTATCTAAAACCGTTGAAAATATGAAACTCCAAGTGAGTATCTATGGCATTGCTAAGTATTTCGTTCTAAACAGTGTCTTTATCGTTTGTTCTATTATAATTGCGTAATTACTAAATAGTAGGAATCTTTTAAAGAACAAGGATCTCTTCAAGGAGTCGACGTTTAAAGACATTAGGTACTGTTAGCCCATAATTTCAAGATTTCCTTTGAATTTATTAACATAATATAATAATTTGTATCTGCTTCGTTCACTCGATATGGCTTTATTCCATATATTATTTCCCGACGGAATGTGATAGACCCATATTATGGCTTTTGATGGCAAAAACTTAACAAGTTTGTGTGCACTGGCTTAATGATATCTCAAATATAGGTCATGAAAACTGTCTTTGTACGGTATATCATTTCGAAAGATAACTTAATATCCCCAATCAAAATGCCATTAGTGTTAAATACCTAGTTAACAAGTTCATGCGTACTGATTTAGTGCAATACATCGTTTCCCAATGAAATGTGATATTCCAAACAGGTGGTAGTTAATGTTAAATACCTTGATAACTAATTGATGCATATTTGTTTAGTATCATTCATCATCTGATAAATCTATGATCTGAAGCGAAGTTTCACTGTAAACAATTAAAACATTTTACTACATAGAAAAAACTTTAAATGAGGCCATTTAATTTTTTTTTCTTTTCTCTAAGTTAGTATTTGCTTAATAGTCATAGAAAGTAAAATTTGGTTTTTTTTTTATAGTGAAAAAAAAAGCGTTTCGAGTCCTGATAAAACAGTATTTATTTTTGAAAAAAAAAGCTCAAAAGAAGTGTAAAGAAACTCTATGCACATTATGGGGAATTTGATCCATCAAATTATGTTGCAAAATTTGGGATGGCGAAGTAAAAAAGTAATATGTAAGTAGTAGGAATTTAATTGATTAATTATGCCATCATATTCTCACGACTCTGTTGCAATGAATAATCCTTTTTTCTGAGAATCATTAAACCAGATTTAAGACATTTCAAGAAGACAGTTTGAAATGAAGCAGAACACTTTTTTTCCAAAGCTATTTAAAACTCTGATAAAATGAAAAAATTGATGGAATGATGTCATAGGTGACTATGCTAATGATTAAATAATTATATTTTTACTGATTATTCAATTTTATCAACATAACATAAGAGGAATCACACTCATTAAATAATAACATGAATTATCATCATATAATAAGATTAATTATTGTAAAATAAGATGAATTAAAATTGTAATATAATGTAATGTAAATGTAATTTAAATTTAAATCATAACTTTAAAAATAGTAATAATATACAATGTGAATTCTGAGTTTATTTTCTTAAAAATATTGATATTTCGAAGTCAAATTCAGTATTTATTTGTTCAAAAATTACAACAGCAACAGAAACAAAAAAAAAGTTCCCCGATTGAAAAATTTCGATTTATGCATGCGTACGTATTGAATTTAGAGCAGCATTCGAATCACATACTGTGCAATTCAAAGGGTTATTTTCCTAATAAAAATTCAGAATGTTGACTTGAAACAAGTTTCAGGGAACAACCTTATTCTGCATATTTCCCGCTACATTCCTTGTAAACACCATCCCCTCCTACGTTTCCATACATTTTCAAAGAGAAGCAGAAACACATTCATGCTTTAAGATATATCTTGTATAATGTTTTCGAAATACAATTCCTTTTTCGTAAATGGAGTTGCAGAAATAAGAAAGTCGGAATAAAAACTTTTAGAAATTTGTTCTTTACTTTTTTGTTTAGGCATACATTTGCTTACTGTTTTCTGCGTGGAAATAGGAATATATTTTCTTCTTTTACTTTTTGAGAAAGGAACTTAAAATACTTTCGTTATTCACCGATAAAATAATTTCGATGTAAAATATAGAAATAAAACTGTTCTGTTTTTAAAATGTGTAGCTACCTAACGAGGTAGATTCGTGTCTAGAATGTTAATAGATGGAATTTCTAAAAACGATCTTGACACCAACTTATGTAAGAATTTTTTTTTTCTTTTTATATGTGTGTCACATATACTTAAATTTCTTACAGAATACACCTTGTGTTTTGTTTCTTTTAAATAGTTTGTTTTTAAAACTTAAATGTTTTCTGTATTCATGCGAATTCTGAGTATTTTCCTTTGTACCCAGAATCCAGAATCCCAGAATTTTTTTATTTTTATTTACATCAAGTGGTATCTATTTGAAATTAATTTATAATAACTTCTCTGTAAATGGAATATTGTCTTTCTTTTTAACAGAGTAATAAAGTTTCAAAAAAAATTGTTTATGCCCTTAAACTAGCGAAATTTATTTTAGTAAGCTCTGGTTTTTCAATACAGAAATAAAACTCGTATTTGATTATAGTCGCAAAATATATTTTTAATGAACAGTAATTCTTAACTAAAATAAACTAAAATAAATCGCATTTCAGGAAAAAAAAGAAATTCGGAAACAGCATGTTATAAAACATCCAAACATGCCAACAAAGAATTATTAGTAGTTACTGCAGAAAATAACAAAAATTTTCTATAATAAAAAAAAATATTTCTGCAAAAGTTTTTAAAAATGTTTTTTTTTACTATTACGTTTCTAACTTTGTGCGATTAAAAAAACTTTGTCATACTCTTGAAAATAGCGCCATCTATCGAGAAAAATTAAAACAAATAAATAATATAATAATAATAAATAATATTACAGTAATTATTTAATAACTAATTAAATAATATTCAGTCTTATCCAACAATTTGCATAAATAAATATATTGCCGATATTGCATTTTTCCTTTATATTCACATAGAATTTAAATTGGATTCCCACTGGTTCTGCAATCTCCAGAAAGGAGAACCGATGGGCTGAGGTTCTTCGACGTGTGATCTTATTATCTGGTGAGAATTAAGTTGTAGTCTGTGATGCATTATCTTAAAGAAAATAGAATGGATAGATTTGGTATTTATCTGTAAAGGCTTTTTTGTTAATATTTTTCATGAAATGTTTCCACTTTTCGCAATGATTTTTTTTTTTTCATTTCAAAAAAAGGTGCAGAATTATGTATTTAAAAATTTGTGTATTTTTTTTCCTATAGGAATGGTGATCTGGAATAATTAATTTCGGTACACATATTGGTAGCATTAACACTTAATTCTTTAAATTAATCCAATTTTAATAAAATTTTTCTTCATTTTAATAAATTACTGCATTGTTTGACAATATTAACCTACAGCTATATTTTCTAATATGCATTTTTGTTGATGTCAATTTTATGATAAATTTGATGTTTATTTCAATTGGAGAGCAGCGTTTTGCGTTTGTTTTGCCTTCACTACTAAGTAAAAACAAAATTCCCCTCGCCCAGTATTCAAGAATCATGTAAACTGCATTTTGAACAGATTATAGAATAGGATTAAATATTTCTTTCTTAATTATTAAAAAAACTACTGAAAAATGTTGGAGTAATTGTGATACTGAAAATGTTGGAGATAGTTATGATACTGAAAATG